>JBBGZY010002565.1:0-55000 GCA_037952925.1 Lithobates clamitans | reverse complement strand
AATAATGACTATCTTATCAGCTAAAGATCATATCAGCTAAAGAGCTCATTGTTGTTGTCACAGGTCCAGAAAAGTCATTGGTGAAATGAGATTTAAAGAGGGGTCATAATAATCTTGGCCACTAGATGTCAGTACAGAATCTTTTTTTGTTTACTTTTTTTTTTTACCTTAATTATTATTATTATTCAGGATTTATATAGCGCCAACAGTTTACGCAGCGCTTTATTATGTTTTTGTTATTTAATCACTTGCTTACTGGGCACTTAAACCCCCCTTCCTGCCCAGACCAATTTTCAGCTTTCAGCGCTGTCACACTTTGAATGACAATTACGCGGTCATACAACACTGTACTCAAATGAAATTTTTATCATTTTTTTCACACAAATGGAGCTTTCTTTTGGTGGTATTTAGTCAGAGCTGGGTTTTTATTTTTTGCTAAACAAACAAAAAAAGACAGAATTTAAAAAAAAAAAAAAAAAAACATGTTTCATAGTATGTTATAAAATGTTGCAAACGGGTAATTTTTCTCCTTCATTGATATTCGCTGATGGGGCTGCACTGATCGGCACTGATGGGCTGCACTGATGGACACAGATAAGGTGACACTGATGGACACTGATAAGATGACACTGATGGGCACTGATAAGACGGCACTGATGGGCACTGATAAGACGGCACTGATGGGCCCTGATGGGTTGCACTGGTGGGTGGCACTGATTGGTGGCACTGATGGGTGGCACTGATGGGCACTGATAGGTGGCACTGGAAGGTGGCACTGATGGGCACTGGTAGGTGGCACTGGTAGGTTACACTGATGGTCACTGGTAGGTGGCACTTGTAGGTTGCACTGATGGGCACTGGTAAGTGGCACTGGCAGGTGGTAATGGTAGGCAGCACTGGTGATGACGCACTGATTGGCGATTTATAGGTGGCACTGTGGGCACTGATTGGTGGCACTGTGGGCACTGATGGGTGACACGGTGGGCACTGATGGGTGACACTGTGGAGACTGGTAGGTGGCGCTGGTGGGCATAGAAGCCTTTCTACAATCGGGACCGATGTCCCTCTCGCAGCCGCCGGTGATCGGCTTTGGCTACCAGCGTGAGGAGAAAAAATAGCTGATTACCGGCTCTGTTTACGTCACATGATCAGCTGTCATTGACAGCTGATCGCGTGGTAAGGGATCGGGATCGACCCCCTACTCCGATCTGTGATCAGCCGAGTCTCATAGACTCGCTCATCACAGAGCACACCACGCACGCCCTTCAGGGGGCGCGCAGGCAGCTCAAGCACGGGAGGACGTCCCGGGACACCCTCCCAGCAAATTGAGTCCGCGCTGCAGCCGTCTTTCGCTATATCGCGGATGGGAAGTGGTTAAATAAGTGTTCCAATAATTATACAATATAGGTACGTATACATATGGAGAAGTTTAACCGCTTGTCTACCACAGCAATTTTATATTTTTTTGCACATATGTTAAAATTTGCATATTTTGAAAATGGTCAGCAGAGGGAAGCATGAAGTGCTCTAGAATTTCCTGGTAGAGCTGTGCTGACTTTGGACTTGATAAAACACAGTGAGGACCAACACCAGTAGATGACATGGCTCTCCAAATCATCACTGACGGTGGAAACTTCACACTGGACCTCATGCAACTTGGATTCTCCACTCTTCCTCCAGAATAGTGATTCTCAACCTGGGGGTCGGGACCCCCTCGGGGGGGGGGGGGTCGATTGACGATTTGCCAGGGGTCACCGAATCCTGGGCTGTTCCTGAAGACCGTACCGCTCTCCCAGCCTTTTCACGGCTGCCCTGCTGGGCTGTTCCTGGAGCCCGCAGCTGCCCATTCAGTTCGCGGCATGGCTGGGAGGCAGAGACTAGAGGTCAGCTGACTGGTGAGGAATGTGAAGTGGGAGGGGCCGGAGGAGACCCTATATCCTGATTTCGGCATAGGTGACACTGCTACGAGACACCACAGAGCTGGAGTCACAGTGAAGCCGGAGACACAGTGAGTAACACTACCTGTGATTGTAGTTGCCATTAAAAGTCCTCTCTACAGTTCTCAGATCAGCAGAGGACCTTGATCAAGGGCACCCAAGTTGGCTGATCAGAACTCCCCCCCCCCAGCACTGCCACTCATCCCATTCCCCCCCCACCAAGGAGTAAGAGAAGGAATAAAAATAGAGAATACATGGAAGGAAAAGGAAAAGAGGGGGAGGAACAAAGAAAAAGGGAGAGAAAGAATAAGAGAAAGAACAAGAAAGACGGCTAGAGAGAGAGGGATTGGGGGGGGGGCAACAAATTAGAATAAAGAGAGATAAAAGGGAAAGAAAGGAGAACAAAGAAAGAGTGGTACATCCTAAAATGTACCATGAGGGGTTCTAATACTGTACGAGTGGAAGGGACTCAGGGAGCGCTAAATGTCCGTGGGTTAGGGGTGCTAATTACTTGTTTTGCCTTTGGTGGTGACAACCCACGCTACGAAAATTTCCCTGTTAGGGGTCCCCACAACTTGGGAAATTTTATCAAAGAGTCGCGGCACTAAAGAGGTTGAGAACCACTGCTCCAGACTCTGGGACCTTGATTTCCAAATGAAATGCAAAATTGACTTTGATCCGAAAAGAGGACTTTGGACTGCCGAGCAACAGCCCAGTCCTTTTTCTCCTTAGCCCAGGTAAGAAGCTTCTGACGTTGTCTCTGGTTCAGGAGTGGCTTGACCCAAGGAACGCGACAGTTGTATCCCATGTCCTGGATACGTCTGTGTGTGGTGGCTTTGAAGCACTGACACCAGCCGTAGTCCACTCCTTGTGAATCCCCCCCAAATTCTTAAATGGCCTTTGCTTTACAATCCTGGGAAAGAGCAGAAAATGGCTGGACGGCCGCACTCCATTAAGACACCTTTTATTGAAGTCAGATAAAATCCAAATAGTCACAAACAATCGCATCGATCTCAGAGGAACAGGACAAGGCAAGGTTCGCATGTTTCACACTGCAGGTGGGTGCTCAATCTTTGCTTCACAATCCTCTCCAGGTTTGCGGTTATCCCTGTTGTCTGTGCAGCTTTTTCTACCACACCTTTTCCTTCCATTCAACTTTCCATTAATGTGCTTGGATACAGCACTCTGTGAACAGCCAGCTTCTTGAGCAGTGACCTTTTGTGACTTACCCTCTTTGTGGAGGGTGTCAATGACTATCTTCTGGACAACTGTCAGCAGTCTTCCCCGGGATTGTGTATCCTACTGAACCAGACTGAGAGATCAATTAAAGGCTCAGGAAACCTTTACAGGAGTTTGGAGGTAATTAGCTTATAATGCCCCGTACACACGATAGGATTTACCGACAACAAAATCCTGGATTTATTTCCGACGGATGTTGGCTCAAACTTGTCTTGCATACACACATTCACACAAATGTTGTCGGAAATTCCGAACGTCAAGAACGCGGTGACGTACAACACGTACGACGAGCCGAGAAAAATGAAGTTCAATAGCCAGTGCGGCTCTTCTGCTTGATTCAGAGCATGCGTGGAATTTTGTGCGTCGGAATTGTGTACACACGATCGGAATATCCGACAACGGATTTTGTTGTCGGAAAATTTGAGATCCAGATCTCAAATTTTGTTTGGCGGAAATTTGGAGGGAAAATGTCCGATGGAGCCCTACACATGGTCGGAATTTCTGACAACAAGCTCCCATCCAACATTTGTTGTCGGAAATCCGACCGCGTGTACGCGGCATTAGAGTCTGACACCGCGAGTCTACAATATTCCACTTTTTCACAATATTCTAATTTTATGAGATACTGAGTTTTCGGTTTTCACTAGCTGTAAGCCATAATCATCAAAATTAAAAGAAAAAAAAATGCTTGAAGTGTATCACTATGTGTGTAATGCATCTATATAAAATATATGAGTTTCACTTTTTGAATTGAATTACTAAAATAAATTAACTTTTTGATAAAATTCTAATTTTATGAGATTCATCTGTATAACCAAGAGGTCTATCTATGGATGTATTTGGCAAGTCTGTCCTGTGCTATGTGGATGAACTATTCCATATTTGGTACCTTATCCAGCCTTAAAGTGATTGTAAAGCTTTGTTTTTTTTTTTTGTTTTTTTTAAAATAACAAACATATCATACTTACCTCCACTGTGTAGCTCGTTTTGCAAAGAGTGGCCCCCGATCCTCGACTTCTGGGGTCCCCCGGTGGCACTGGTAGCTCCTCCCCGCATCGTATAACCCTCTAAGAGAAGCGTTCTCCCGGGGGGGGGGATACCTTGTAGGCGCACTCCCGAGTCCAGCACTTGCGTCTATAGAAGCAGAATGCCGGACTCGGCGCTGACCCCCACCCCCCCCATCACCCGGTGCCCGCGTCATTGTATTTGATTGATGGCAGCGGGAGCCAATGGCTGCGCTGCTATCAATCTATCCAATCAAGAGCCGAGACAAGGGGCGGAGGGGAATGGCGTGTGTCCGGCGTGGGAATTACGGGGCTCAGGCGAGTAAAATGGGGGGGGGGGGCTGGTGAGTTGGTCACTGACAGAAGTTTTTTCACCTTCACCTAAGGTGAAAAAACACGAGGGTTTACAACCCCTTTAAGTCTAGTACACACTGCCAGCTGATTGGCCATCTTCTGTCGGATCGGCTGCAGTACACACGGGCTGAATGTCGGCCGGGTTCTATTGTACTGGCCGATGCCACCCGACATTCAGCCTGTATGTGCGGGGCTTTAGCCACCAGCCTTGGACAGTGGGGGTGTTTGGATAGCCAGCGGACAAGTATGCACACCCAAGTGTATGTATAGCAAAGGATTTCAAATACAATAAAACCTTGGTTTGAGAGCATTTTGCAAGACAAGTAGCATTTTTAAATAAATTTTGACTTGATATGCAAGTAGCGTCACAACTGAGTATAAAAGAGAAGAGAGGCGCCTCTAAGTGTAGCAATATGGTTACATTTTATGAAGTTACAACATTTAGCAACTCACACGGTTGATGATTAAAGAGGCACATCTAAGTATGCAGGCATCCGGGGTAAAGCTGTCCACATAGACCGTCCTTTCTGGAATGAATTATGCTCGTGATCCAAGGTTTTACTGTACAGTATTGCACATGAGGAAGGACAATATGGTGGGGAGGTATAGAGAAGGAGTGCAGTCTTGGGCTCAGCTAGAAACTGCTTTCATTGCCATTAAGGCTGTGTTTGCATTTGCGCGTTTCCGAGAGTGCGGCAACTCGAGTTCCATCACGTTTCAGAAACACGCACCGCGTTTGCGTTGCCATTGTGGCGACGCA
The DNA here is from genome assembly GCA_037952925.1 of Lithobates clamitans. Classification (NCBI taxonomy): domain Eukaryota; kingdom Metazoa; phylum Chordata; class Amphibia; order Anura; family Ranidae; genus Lithobates; species Lithobates clamitans. Next base: position 49,706 of record JBBGZY010002565.1, on the reverse strand, counting down.
AGCCAGATGCGCGTTTGCAGCACATTTCGAAAATGTGCAGCAAAGCCTGCATTTTTTTAGTACGGGTTGCCGCACATTCGGAAACACGCAGATGTGAATGCAGCCTAATTATCAATGACACTCTAATCACGGTTAGCAGACGCATGTTTTGTAGTGTGACTAAACGCGCTACAAACATGCCAAAATGTGCACTGAAAAAATGTGAGGCGCTTCATGACCGAAAAAGTTCTTTAGATGCTTTGGGGCATTGGGGAGGTCAGTCTGGGAGGAGGGGAGTGTTAAAGCGGAATTTTGGATAGTAAAACATTTTTTTTCTGCCAGTAAATACCTTATACAGCCCACTTCCTGTTTGCTGTCTGGTCATTAGTCTAGCCTTGTGACATCATGCACAGCTCTCTCTCTCTCACTTCCGTGAGAGTTTGCCAGGAAGGGAGGGGGGGATGAGTCATAAGAGGGCCAATGAGAGCTGCAGAGCTGGAGGTGTGCCTCTGTGGTGTCAATCCAGGAAGCGAACAGGCAACAGCTTCAGCTGCCCACAGTTAAAATGGTTGCAGCCAGACTCAGTGGAGGGAGATTTCTGCAGCATATTTGGCAAGTACAGAATTGCAGTATATATAAAATAATATGCAAAGTGGTTGGAGGGAAAGTTCAGAATGGCAAAGATGTTTTTATTACAAATTATGTGAGCAGACTGCAGTTCCTCTTTAAATGTACTAGCATATTTAAATACACTAACAAATCGAAGCCAAACTCCAGCTCACATTTTTTAATCAGTTACAGCAAACTGTTTTTTTTTTTTTTCCTTTTAGGATAAAGGTTTTACATAAATAAATAAAAGCTGATCATTTTAAACACCCCTGCCAGTGGTAGATGGTTTGTCTCATCCATGTAAACTGATACATTCTGCTGGAGAGCTTGTGATTTTGAAAAACAACAGACTTGCTGGCTGGATCACAAGATGAGAAAGCCTAAAAAAGAAAACAAATAAATCCACCACATCTAAAAAACGTAAGCTGTTTGCTGTCAACACAAGCTGGTTATCTGTATTCCTTGCCTCCCGCTGACGGCTCAGCGTGAGGACGGGAGAAGAGAGGCGGTAACCAACTTATGTTAAACGCACTTCAACACTGATAATCAGGGCACTGATTATCAGTGCAGTCCCAACAGTGTTCCCTTGACGACGTCTTTCTAAGACGAAACGTACGTCGGATGGTTGACACGCTGACGTCATCGGTGCCATCTCGGCTTGAACGGGTGTCTGCAGGCCGGCCGGCTGTTTTTTATCTTCGTTTATGCCTATATTCATGCTGTCTATGTAAGTGTAAACCCCCTTCTTTTTAATAAAACTGTATCTACTGATATACACTATGGAGATCCTATTTTTTATTCCTCCGGGTCCTCCTTGTTGATTACCCCTATCCACTGGACAGAGCCCTCCTGCCTTTTCTCCCTTCCCCGGTGAGGTCGGATTAGGACGCCTCCATTGAACGGATATCCTATTTCATTACAAGCTGTCTTGTAGCTTGCCTCCGGTAAGTGTGTATTGCTACTGGTGGTGGATCTTTCACTTGGTGCCATTTGATGAGCTTTATTGTAATTACTATTGGATACCATTTGGGTTCTTTGGGCCTTTTTTCATACACTGTTATTCACTATAATATTTTTATTACGTTACCTAAATCTGACTCCTCAGGACTATATACTTTTTTTATTACTGTCAGATATTTGCTTTTCTGATATTGGTTGTCATATATATATTTCAATGTATATTATTTCATTTCTGGTTTAGCGCAGTTCATTTTTTATTTTCAGTCCCAACAGTGCCCATCAGTGCCTCCTCCTCAGTGTCACCTTTCAGTGCTGCCCATCAGTGCCACCTATCAATGCCCATCAGTGCTGCCTATTAGTGCCACCTATCAGTGCACATCAGGGTCACCTATCAGTGCCCATCAGTGCCACCCATCAGTGCAAACCTGTGCCACCCATCAGTGCACACCAGTGCTGCCATCAGTGTCACCTTTCAGTGCTGCCCATCAGTGCCGTCTACCAGTGCCCATTACAGCTGCCTATTAGTGCCACCTACTTGTTCCCTTCAGTGCCGCCTATAGGTGCCCATCACTGTCACCTATCAGTGCCGCCTATCAGTGCAAACCTGTGCCACCCATCAGTGCACACCAGTGATGCCTCATCAGTGCCAATCAGTGTCACCTTTCAGTGCTGCCCATCAGTGCCGTCTACCAGTGCCCATTAGTGCTGCCTATTAGTGCCACCTACTTGTGCCCTTCAGTGCCGCCTATAGGTGCCCATCACTGTCACCTATCCGTGCCGCCTATCAGTGCAGCCTCATCAGTGCAGCCTTATCAGTGCCACCTATCAGTGAAGGAGAAATTCTTTACAAAGAACTATGAAAAATTGTTTTGTTTTTCAAACTTTTATGTCTGTCTTTTTTCATTTGTTTAGCAAAAAATAAAAAGCCCAGTGATGATTAAATACCACCAAAGGAAAGCTCTATAAGTGTGAAAAAAAAGATACAAATTTCATATGAGTACAGTGTTGTATGACCGTGTAATTGTCATTCAAAGTGTGACATCGCTAAAAGCTTAAAAATGGCCTGGGCAGGAAGTGTTCAGTAGACAAGTGGTTAATCGGAAGGTATGACGACTATGGAATCACTTTTGATTGTAAGCGATCCTCTAAACTCCATTGATCCTGGAACTTCGCCCTTTTTGAAAAAAAAACGTCACATTCTACGGTGTGGCAAGCAGCCGTGTAGGGGGAAAATCGTATATTCATTCAGAGTAGAGTGCCAGATATTTTCATTTCTGTCCGTGACCCATCTGGGGAGAATTTATTGCACTCACAAGTTATTAGTGTATTAGCGACCCCTTCACCTGTAGTCCTAGATAGCAAGCTTCACCAGATTTGCAGATCTACATCAGATTTACTGCTGGAAATGAGACACTAAACAGAGGAATCATTAGGAGATGTAGGAAAATAATAAACATGCTCTACTGCTTATTATCCCTGGGAGCCGGGGCCCGGACTCATATACCTCCATACTACAGCAATGATCCAATGAGGAAATAAGCCGGCTACTCGCTATCATCCATCACCGGGAATCTTTATTACATGTTGGAATACAGCAAATTACATGACAATGCATTTTGGCCAAGACACGTTATCGTGTAATTTGCTGTATTCCAACATGTAAGTAATAAAGATTCTCAGTAATGGATGATAGCGAGTAGCCGGCTTATTTCACCGTCGGATAATTAGGAAGTGGTTGGGTCAGCTTTTATTCTGTCACAGGGCTGCTTTAGAGCGGCTGAGGGGGGAATATATGACTCAGGCCATAACCTTGTAGTAAACCTGTCTCATAAATGTCCCTCAATCTATTCCAAACCTTACAGTTTGTTTTTTTCACTGGGCAGCCACATCCTGATAATTAAAGCCTGTTCCTTACCAGCACGCACATTGGCGGTCAGTGAGAAGAATGTTCCTTACATTGGTGATCAGTGAGAAGAATGTTCCTTACATTGGTGGTCATTGGGAAGAATGTTCCTTACATTGGTGATCAGTGGGAAGAATGTTCCTTACATTGGTGATCATTGAGAAGAATGTTCCTTACATTGGTGATCAGTGAGAAGAATGTTCCTTACATTGGTGATCAGTGAGAAGAATGTTCCTTACATTGGTGATCAGTGGGAAGAATGTCCCTTACATTGGTGATCAGTGGGAAGAATGCCCCTTACATTGGTGATCAGTGAGAAGAATGTCCCTTACATTGGTGATCAGTGAGAAGAATGTTCCTTACATTGGTGATCAGTGGGAAGAATGTTCCTTACATTGGTGATCAGTGAGAAGAATGTTCCTTACATTGGTGATCAGTGGGAAGAATGTTCCTTACATTGGTGATCAGTGGGAAGAATGCTCCTTACATTGGTGATCAGTAGGAAGAATGTTCCTTACATTGGTGAATGGTGATCAGTGAGAAGAATGCTCCTTAAATTGTTGATCAGTAGTAGGGATGAGCTTTCTGTTTGGGTCGAACATGAGTTTGACTCAAACATTGGTTGTTCGCCCGTTCGTCGAAAAGCGAACATTATGAGCCGTTCACACCAAATTAGAGCGGCGCGTAACGGCCCATAATTCACTGCGGGGGCGCAGTGCATTGCTGTATGATGATTGGCACCATGACCTGCATTCTTTGGCCAATCACAGCGCCCTCAGCTAAGAGAGTCATAATTGGCCAAAGGCAGGGTGCGTTTTGCCCATCATGGCTCGGGGGACTAAGTCCATGCCCCACACTATATAAGGCCGCCTGCACGTCGGCCTTGTGTAATGTGTCATTGGCGTGGATGGAGAGAGAGTGTCATTTAGATTGAGCAGGCAGGCAGGTTATTCAGTTAGCTGCAGTGTATTTAATATATATATATACAGACAGTCTTGTATATATATATATCCACTGTATCCAGTTTAGCTAGATCTGACTGCAGTCCGTTCCTGGTGTACTGTTTCTAATATACTTCAGGCAGGCAGGTGATTCAGTTAGCTGCAGTGTATTTAATATATATGTACAACTCTCGTATATATAATATATATATATATATATATATATATATATATATATATATATATATATATATATATATATATATATATATATATACTGTATATCCACTGTATCCAGTTTAGCTAGATCTGACTGCAGGCAGTTCCTGGCATACTGTTTCTAATATACTTCAGGCGGTGTATACAGTATACAGTGCTGTGCACCCATAGTACAGTTGCTCATACTTTTCCGGTGGTCAATACAGTACACCCATAGTTGTTATTAAACTTCTGTTGGTGTACACAGTACCGTGCACCCCTAGTGCAGTTGCTACTACTTTCCTGGTGGTGTACACAGTACACAATACAGTGTAGTGTGGTTTTGCTAAACAAAATTTACAGCATGTCTGGAAGGCCACCATGATGAGGCAGACGCTCACAGGCCACTAAAAGAGGGCAAGCAGGCTCTGTGTCTACAGTTTACAGTGCTGGTCGTGAACACGGTGCAACCTCAGCACGTGGCCGCGGGGCACGCTTGTCCTTTTTTCCTGTAGCTGGCCGTGTTATTGAGCCACAACATGTAGAAGAGTTGGTGGAATGGATAACAAAGCTGTCCTCATCCTCTTTATCCTCTGTCACCCAGGCTCAGAGTAGTTTGCCTGCCAATGCAGCTGCCAAAGCGGTCTATTCTATCGGCTCCATGTCAACAGTCACTCCTTCCCTAGCCCCACCATCATGCACGGAGGAGTCCCCCGAACTATTCGACCACACTGTTGGGTACATGCTGCAGGAGGATGAGCAGCGAATTGAAGGTTCCGATGATGGTACCCAGGTTGAGGAAGGGAAACATGTCAGCCTAGAGAGAGGGGGTGCCCAAGAAGGTCAAGAAACTGGCAGTCATGTTCCCCCAGCTGCAGCATGCTGCCAAGTGTGCTCCAGTGACGAGGAGGGAGGGGATGATGAGGTCACTGACTCAACCTGGGTGCCTGAATAAAGAGAGGAGGAGGAGGCACATCTCCAATGAGGTAGGAGGGGGGAGCTTAAGGGCAGCCACCCTATTGCATCACACTGCAGAGCTAAGCAGGTGCAGGGCGCTGCTGACTCCCCACATATTTTGAAAAGTTCCTTGGTGTGGGCCTTTTTTGACACGTGTGCAGCAGATCACACCGTTGCTGTTTGCAACATATGTCTGAAGCGTATCAAGCGTGGCCAAAACAGCAGCCGCTTGGGCACCACATGCTTGACTAGACATATGACGACCTCCCATGCAGTCCGTTGGCAACAGCACTTAAAAGACCCACATCAAAGAACAAGGCGGACCTCTCCTTGCTCCTCATCAGCTGGGTTCTCCAACCCCACTATACCTCCAGTCCTCTCAGAAACCTGCACTGAGAAGAATGAAGGTATAGCAATAGGTGTCTCAAGTACTTGCAGCCAATCTGCTATCAGTACACCTCCATCTGATTTTAGCAGGCAAATTTCCCTACCCCAGTTGCTAAACCGTCGAAAGAAATTTGGTCCCAGCCATCCACATGCTCAGCGTCTGAATGCTAGCTTGGCCAAATTGCTAGCACTGCAACTGCTGCCTTTTCAGCTGGTAGACTCTGCCCCCTTTCGTGAATTTGTGAAATGTGTGGTACCTCAGTGGCAGGTTCCCAAACACCATTTCTTTTCACGGAAGGCCATTCCGGCTTTCTACCAGCATGTGGAAGGCAATGTCTTGGCCTCGTTGGACAGGGCGGTCAGCAATAAGGTGCAAAATACTTCTGACTCATGGTCCAGCAGGCATGGACAGGGACGTTACCTTTCTTTCACGGTGCACTGGGTAACTCTTCTGGCAGCTGGGAAGGATGCAGAACAGGGTTCGGTATTGTTGGAGCTTGTTCTGCCACCATGCCTCCAAAATACTAGTGGTGATTCTGCCAAAGCTCTCTCCTCCACCCCCTCCTCTTCTTCTTCCTCAATGGCCTCTTCCTCGGCAGATTTCTCCTCTTAACCAGTGGTGCTCCGTAGGTGTTCAAGGGGCTACGCAAGCACTCAGGCAAAAAGATGCGATGTGGTGCTTGAGTTGGTCTGCTTAGGGGACAGGAGCCACACTGGGGCAGAGATTCTGTCAGCTCTGCAGGGGCAGGCTCAGAGGTGGTTGATGCCATGCCAGCTTCAGCCAGGAATGGTTGTATGCGACAATGGCACCAACCTCCTCTCCACCCTCCGACAAGGACACTTGACCCATGTTCCCTGTTTGGCTCACGTCCTGAATTTGGTGGTGCAGCGGTTCTTGAACAGGTACCCAGGCTTACAGGATCTCCTGAGGCAGGCCAGGAAAGTCTGTGGTCGTTTCCGCCAGTCATATAATGCCAGTGCTTGGCTGGCTGACATTCAAAGAGAATGCAACCTGCCCAAGAACCGCCTCATTTGTGACATGCCCACCAGGTGGAACTCAACGTAGGCAATGCTGCAGCGGCTGCACACGCAGCAGAGGACCATCAATGAGTACCTGTGTGAGTATGGCACCAGGACAGGGCCAGGGGAGCTTGGCTTTGTTTCGCCACGCCAGTGGCTACTGATCAAGGATGCATGCACTGTCCTGTCACCATTTGAGGAGGCCACGAGGAAGGTGAGCAGTGACAGTGCATGCATCAGTGATACTGTCCCTCTTGTCTTCCTATTGGAGCACAAGCTTCGTGGAATAATGGACAGGGCACTTGAGGCAGAACAGCGGGAGGAAGAGGAGGACTTCCTTGCCTCTCAAGGCCCCCTTTGTCCAGATACTTGTATTCCTGCAGGCCCGCTGATCACACAGGAAGAAGAAGAGGAGGAGGAGGATTAGGTCAGCATGGAGGTGGAGGATAACACTCAGCATCAGCAGCAGTCTTTAAGGGATCGTTTTCAGTCCCCAGGAACCCATGGAGTTGTACGTGGCTGGGAGGAGGTGGTTGAGGATCATGTGATCCTTAGTGACCCAGAGGACTCAGGATCGAATGCCTCTGCAAACCTACACTGCATGGCCTCCCTGATCCTGCAAAGCCTGCGAAAAGGACCCTAGGATTCGTGTTATCAAGGAGAGGGATCATTACTGGCTGGCAACCCTTCTTGATCCATGTTACAAGGGTAAGGTTGCAGAACTTATCCAGCCTTCGCAGAGGGTGCAGAGGATGAAACATCTTCGGGAGGCCTTGCAGAAGGGTTTGTGCAATGCGTTTCCAGAGCCTGGGAGGTTAAAATTTCCTGGTGCTGGACAACATGTTGCTGAGGCTTCGTTCAGTCACAGAAAGAGCGGTGGAGAAGGTGGCCGGCTGACCGATGCCTTCAGGCAATTGTTCAGTCCTCAGAGCCCAGGTCTGATTGGTTCCAGCAACCATCGCCAGCATCTGAATTACATGGTGCAGGAATATCTAGGGGCAAGATCCGACTTGGAGACCTTTCCACCAGAACATCCACTGGGTTACTGGGTCTTGAGGATGGACCACTGGCCAGAGCTGGCTCAATATGCAATTGAGCTACTGGCCTGTCCTGCGTCCAGCGTTCTTTCTGAACGCACATTCAGTGTTGCTGGAGGCTTTGTAACCGATCACAGAGTGCGCCTGTCCACAGACTCTGTTGATCGGCTCACATTCATAAAAAAGGATCGGTCTTGGATCACCAGCTACCAAGCACCTGATGCTCATGTAAACAAATGAGTTTTCTATGGATGTGGGATGCATATGCTGAGTGACTATCCTATTATGCTGAGTGACTATCCTATTCCTCCTCAATTTTCATGATGATAGCTTCTAAGAATATTTTCGGTTCAGGGCACCACCACCACTACCTAAGGCCAAATTTTTCTGCCCCTGTTTAACAGGGGCGCTTAATTACAATTTTTGAACAAATATTTAACAGCAAGGCTCGTTCCTGTGCTCAACAAGAGTATCTGTGAGGGGTTGCAGTGTTGTGGCACCACCACCACTGCCTAAGGCCCAATTTTTCTGCCCCTGTTTAACAGGGGCACGTAATTACAATTTTTGATCTAATATTTCACAGCAGGGCCTGTTCCTGCATTCAACAAAAGTATCTGTGAGACTTTACAGTGTTGTGCCACCACCACCACCGCCTAAGGCCCAATTTTTCTGCCCCTGTTTAACAGGTTAATGTAATTACAATTCTTGATATAATATTTCACAGCAGAGCCTGTTCCAGCGCCCACCAAGAGTAACTGTGAGGGCTTACAGTGTTCTGGTACCACCAACACCTAAGGCCCAATTTTCCGCAGAGTGTATAGGGCAGGTCTTATAGAATATACAGGCGGTCCCCTATTTTCAAACATCTGACTTACAAATGACCTCTACTTACAACGGAGGGAGACAACAGGAAATGAGAGGAAATCTACCCCTAGGATGGGAAATTCTCTCCTGTAAGAGTTAATATAGGAAAAAGGTGTCTCCACTGATGCGTTATCACCAATCCTTGCTTCCCTAATAACCCAAAAATTTCAAAATCCAATTGTCATTGGGACAGAAAGTGAGGTGAAATCTTCTGAACAGGTGCAGAAACAGCAAAACAAATGTTACAGGGGTGATAACCCTTCCCTGTGTTATCCAAAAAGCTTAAAAATAGATTTTTTGGCTGGAGCTACACTTACAAAATGTACCTGTTCCAAATTACAAACAGATTCAACTTAAGAACAAACCTACAGTCCCTATTTTGTTTGTAACCCGGGGACCGCCTGTATATTGCTGCTGTTCAGAGTATATAGGGCCTAGGGGGCCCCACGCCTTTTTTTTTTTTTTTTTTGGGTGTGGGGTTCACCTTAATATCCATACCAGTCCCAAAGGGCCTGGTAATGGGCTGGGGGGGGGGCAAAATTACATTACAGCCCCAAGCAGTTTTAAACAACTTTTTTTCCTTTAGAAATGTAATTTTGCTCTTGGACTGTTCTAAACACGGGAAAAATGCGCCACTTTACAGGCATACTATAGACACCCCCCAGGCATGATATTTAAAGGAATATTACACTTTTATTGTTTCACTTTAAGCATTATTAAAATCACCGCCCCCGAAAAAAACAGCTGTTTTTAAAACTTTTTTTGCATTGATACATGTCCCCTGGGGCAGGACCCGGGTCCCCAAACAATTTTTATGACTTTATGAATAACTTGCATATTAGCCTTTAAAATTAGCACTTTTGTTTTTTCACATTCGAGTCCCATAGACTTTAAAGGGGTTTGTGTGTTCACACGAATTTTTGGTCTGTTCGCATGTTCTGCCACGAACCGAACCGGGGGGGTGTTCGGCTCATCCCTAGTGATCAGTGAGAAGAATGCTCCTTACATTGGTGATCAGTGGGAAGAATGCTCCTTACATTGGTGATCAGTGAGAAGAATGTTCCTTACATTGGTGATCAGTGAGAAGAATGTTCCTTACATTGGTGATCAGTGAGAAGAATGTTCCTTACATTGGTGATCAGTGGGAAGAATGTTCCTTACATTGGTGATCAGTGAGAAGAATGTTCCTTACATTGGTGATCAGTGAGAAGAATGTTCCTTACATTGGTGATCAGTGGGAAGAATGCTCCTTACATTGGTGATCAGTGAGAAGAATGTTCCTTACATTGGTGATCAGTGAGAAGAATGTTCCTTACATTGGTGATCAGTGGGAAGAATGTTCCTTACATTGGTGATCAGTGAGAAGAATGCTCCTTACATTGGTGATCAGTGAGAAGAATGTTCCTTACATTGGTGATCAGTGAGAAGAATGCTCCTTACATTGGTGATCAGTGGGAAGAATGCTCCTTACATTGGTGATCAGTGGGAAGAATGTTCCTTACATTGGTGATCAGTGGGAAGAATGTTCCTTACATTGGTGATCAGTGAGAAGAATGTTCCTTACATTGGTGATCAGTGAGAAGAATGTTCCTTACATTGGTGATCAGTGAGAAGAATGTTCCTTACATTGGTGATCAGTGAGAAGAATGTTCCTTACATTGGTGATCAGTGAGAAGAATGCTCCTTACATTGGTGATCAGGGGGAATAATGTTCCTTACATTGGTGATCAGTGAGAAGAATGTTCCTTACATTGGTGATCAGTGAGAAGAATGTTCCTTACATTGGTGATCAGTGAGAAGAATGCTCCTTACATTGGTGGTCAGTGAGAAGAATGTTCCTTACATTGGTGATCAGTGGGAAGAATGTTCCTTACATTGGTGATCAGTGAGAAGAATGCTCCGTACATTGGTGATCAGTGAGAAGAATGTTCCTTACATTGGTGATCAGTGAGAAGAATGTTCCTTACATTGGTGATCAGTGAGAAGAATGTTCCTTACATTGGTGATCAGTGGGAAGAATGTTCCTTACATTGGTGATCAGTGGGAAGAATGATCCTTACATTGGTGATCAGTGAGAAGAATGTCCCTTACATTGGTGATCAGTGGGAAGAATGTTCCTTACATTGGTGATCAGTGAGAAGAATGTTCCTTACATTGGTGGTCAGTGAGAAGAATGTCCCTTACATTGGTGATCAGTGAGAAGAATGTTCCTTACATTGGTGATCAGTGAGAAGAATGTTCCTTACATTGGTGATCAGTGAGAAGAATGCTCCTTACATTGGTGATCAGGGGGAATAATGTTCCTTACATTGGTGATCAGTGAGAAGAATGTTCCTTACATTGGTGATCAGTGAGAAGAATGTTCCTTACATTGGTGATCAGTGAGAAGAATGCTCCTTACATTGGTGGTCAGTGAGAAGAATGTTCCTTACATTGGTGATCAGTGGGAAGAATGTTCCTTACATTGGTGATCAGTGAGAAGAATGCTCCTTACATTGGTGATCAGGGGGAATAATGTTCCTTACATTGGTGATCAGTGAGAAGAATGTTCCTTACATTGGTGATCAGTGAGAAGAATGTTCCTTACATTGGTGATCAGTGAGAAGAATGTTCCTTACATTGGTGATCAGTGGGAAGAATGTTCCTTACATTGGTGATCAGTGGGAAGAATGATCCTTACATTGGTGATCAGTGGGAAGAATGTTCCTTACATTGGTGATCAGTGAGAAGAATGTTCCTTACATTGGTGGTCAGTGAGAAGAATGTCCCTTACATTGGTGATCAGTGAGAAGAATGTTCCTTACATTGGTGATCAGTGGGAAGAATGTCCCTTCCATTGGTGATCAGTGGGAAGAATGTTCCTTACATTGGTGATCAGTGGGAAGAATGTTCCTTACATTGGTGATCAGTGGGAAGAATGATCCTTACATTGGTGATCAGTGGGAAGAATGTTCCTTACATTGGTGATCAGTGAGAAGAATGTTCCTTACATTGGTGGTCAGTGAGAAGAATGTCCCTTACATTGGTGATCAGTGAGAAGAATGTCCCTTACATTGGTGATCAGTGAGAAGAATGTTCCTTACATTGGTGATCAGTGGGAAGAATTATCCTTATATTGTATATAGTGTCATGTAGCAGTAATCTGTATTTGTTTGGATACTTTGTATATAAATAAAATGTAACCATCCATGTAGAATTGTATCTTCTTCTATGGGGATGGTGCTGTCTGCACACCACCCTCCCCGATCCCTCCCTCCACCCTCCGCTGCCCCTCCCGTGACGTCACAGGCTCCTGCGCACTGCCTCCGCTCACCCCCTGGAGGGAGCAGACTGGCCGGGGAAGGGCTGACACCGGGAGAGATGAGGCTGAGCTGAGCCGCACGATGGAGAGCGCATTGCTGTGCGATGATGAGATCTGTAAGTCGGCCGATGCATGGCTGGGGGGGGGGGGGGGGGGGGGGGTCGGATTATTTCTGTGTTGCTGTAGAAATGAGTTGTCTATGGGGAGCAGTGTGCACTTGGGGGGGCTTCCTAGAGCTTGGGTCGGGGGCTGGGGATGATCAGATCGGTGGTTGTCCCTGGGATCTGGGACTATTGGGGGGGGGGGGTTGCATGTTGTCCTTCTTATAGGGATCGCATAGAAACAATGACAGGAAGGGCTGAGCCCACCAAGGGACACGGGCAGCTCTATGTGCCCAACACAGGAGGAAGGGGGCTTCCAGCACAGAGCAGTCCATGGCCATCTGATCATCCATGGTCACATCTGTCCTCATCACTGGGGACATCTGCTTCACAGGCGACACCAAGCTGGCCATACACATTTTCATTTGTGGAAAAATTGTTCATCTGAACATCCTTTCTCACCATCCTTGAGTCAACTCATAGTAAATGATCAATAGGAACAATCGATCTACACCGATCAGCCATTACATTATAACCACTGACAGGTAAAGTGAATAACATTGATTATGTTGTTACAATGGCACCTGAAAGTGGGTGAGGATATATTAGGCAGCAAGTGAACATGTTGTCCCTGAAATTGTTGTGTTGAAAGCAGAGAAAATTGGCGAGCATAAGGATTTGAGCGACTTTGACAAGAGCCAAGTTGTAATGTCTAGGTCAGGGGTCTCCAAACTTTGTAAACAAAGGGCTAGTCCTTCAGACTTGGGGGGGGGGGGGGCAGACTGGGACCCCTGGGAGTGGGAGTAAAAAATAATGTTTATGTGCCACATGGTCAGTGGTAGGAATAGTGCCCCAACAACAATGTCAGTGGGAGGAATAGTGCCCCATCAGCGGTGTCAGTGGGAGGAATAGTGCCCCATCAGCGGTGTCAGTGGGAGGAATAGTGCCCCATCAGCGGTGTCAGTGGGAGAAATAGTGCCCCATCAGCGGTGTCAGTGGGAGGAATAGTGCCCATCAGCGGTGTCAGTGGGAGGCATAGTGCCCATCAGCGGTGTCAGTGGGAGGAATAGTGCCCCATCAGCGGTGTCAGTGGGAGGAATAGTGCCCCATGATTGGTGTCAGTGGGAGGAATAGTGCCCCATGATTGGTGTCAGTGGGAGGAATAGTGCCCCATGATTGGTGTCAGTAGGAGGAATAGTGATCCATGATTGGTGTCAGTGGTAGGAACAGTGCCCCATCATTGGTGTCAGTGGGGGGATCAGTTCCCCATGAATGGTGTCAGCGGGAGGAATAGTTCCACTTGAATGGTGTCAGTGGCAGGAATAGTGCCCCATCATTGATGTCAGTGGAAGGAGTTGTGCCCAATTGTTGGCATTAGTGGAAGGAATAGTGCCCCATCATTGGTTTCAGTTGGAGGAATAGTGCTCCATGATTGGCGTCAGTGGTAGGAACCTTGCCCCATCGTTGGTGTCAGTGGGAGGAATAATTCCCAATGAATGGTGTCAGTGGGAAGAATAGTGCCTCATCATTAGTGTCAGTGGAAGGATAGTGCGCCATTATTAGTGTCAGTAGGCGTAATAGTTCCCCATGAATTGTGTCAGTGGGAGGAATAGTGCCCCATCATTGGTGTCAGTGAAAAGAATCTTGCCTGATCATTGGCATTAATGGGAGGAATGTGCCCAATCATTGGTGTCAGTGTAATGAATAATGTTCCATCTATTATATCAGTGAGAGGAATATTGCCCGATCATTGACATTAGTGGGAGGAATTATGTTCAATTGTTTATATCAATAAGAGGAATAGTGCTCTATCATTGGTGTCTTTGGGAGGAATAATGCTCCCCTGTTTGTATCAGTGGGAGGACTAGTGCTCCATCATTGGGTGTCAGTGGGAAGAATTTTGCCCCCTGTTGGTGTCTGTGGATGGAATGGTGCTTCATCGTTGGTGTCGGTAGGAGGAATAGTGACCAGAGGGCCTGATAGCTGCAAGAAAAGGGCCACATATTGGAAAACACTGGTCTAGATCAGTGGTTCTCAACCTCAGTCCTCAAGTACCCCCAACGGGCCATGTTGTCAGGTTTTCCTTTACTTTGCACAGCTGCTTTAGATCAATATGAATGACGTGGTATAGATAGAAGCCATTTTAGCTATGGGAAGTTCCCAAATCACGGCCCATTGGTGGTAGTTGAGGAGTGAGGTTGAGAACCACTGGTCTAGATGACCGGGTCAGAGCAACTCTGTAACTGCAGCTCTTGTTTGCAGTGGTCAGGACCTTCCAAAAGTAGTTCAAGGAAGGAAAACCCAGCGAACCCACGACAGGGTCATGGGCAGCCAGGGCTCATTGATGCACGTTGAGGGGGGAGGAGGGTCGCTTGTGTAGTCCGATCCAACTGATAAGTGTATAGTTGATAACCTATCCGATCGATATATCACACACTGGGGAAGTGCATTTCAATCCATAGTTGGAAGTTATAACTTATCAATCACACCTCTGTTTTCAGCATGCAATCCCAAATTCTGGTCGGCTGAAATACGATCAACTCATGAACAAAATATCTGTGTGCTGCCTGTCTGCATACAACATGATCGATAAATTTCCATCCCTTGGCTGATCAATTCAGACTGATATCATTTGATCGTAATCAAGTGTTAGGGTCCATTTATACCCCAACATATGCATTAATGGTAAACACATGTTGGCATGCTGCGTTGCGTTTTATCATGCACTTTTCCCCCTCACTTCCTGGAACATGCGAAGGGTCTACAAACAAACCTGTGCTGTCCTCCTGTTTATCCTGTGCATTGATGCGCCCATCCGTTGTGCTGAAAAAAATTAGGGCTTGCTTTTTTTTCCCACTACAAACCAGTGCGATTCAACAGTAGGGGCATCTTCTGCCTGGCAACACTTGGGGGGGCATCATTTTGCATCCCAACCATGGCACAACCTGTCTAGAGTTTGCATGTTCTCCGTGTGGGTTTCCTCCAGGTACTTTGGGTTTTTCCCACACATGCTGGTAGGCTAATTGGCTTCTGTCTAAATTGGCCCTAGTATGGATAAGTATGAGTTGGAGATCTTTGATTGTAAGCTCTTAGGCAGGGACTGTTGTGAGTGTACAATATACAGTATATGTGAAGGGCTGCGTTAATTGTTGGTGCTTTAGAAGTACCTAAAATAAATACATTTGGGTTGAATTCTGGATTCGGTTGGCCATTTGTCCTCTCATTGGGATGTCTTTATTTAGTAACTTTTGGAGAAGAACTGATCTAGCATTCAGTAACCCATCCTAATCAATGCCAGATCAATGTTCATAAATCCACCTGCACTGCTAAATGTTGGTATGTATAAGAGCAACACAGTGGCTTAGTGGTAATTAGGGATGAACTGAGGTGTGTTTGGACACGAGTCCAAATCTGTCTCCACTATACCGCCGGGAATCTGTAAAAGCCGACAGCCTATTATAGGCAGTACAGGTTTGTCTAGGGCAGTCTTCAAACTGCAGCCTGGGGGGCCGGATGCGGCCCTTTGCTTTCCTTTATCAGGCCATTGTGACACTATTCCTCAAACTGATACAAGGCACTATTCCTACCCCTAATCCTAACAATGGGGCACTATTCCTCCCATTGAGGGAAATGATGGGACACTATTTCTCCCATTGGCACCAACTGCAGGGCCCTATTCTTCCCAATGACAGCAATGATCGGGCACTATTTCTTGCCCTGGTATCACAATAGGGCACTATTCCTACCCCTAATCCCAACAATTGGGGAACTATTCTTCTATTGAGGCCAATGATGGGACACTATTCCTCCCATTGGCACCAACTGCAGGGCCCTATTCTTCCCACTGACACCAATGATGGGGCACTATTCCTTGCCCTGGTATCTACAATAGGGTACTATTCCTAGCCCTAATACCAACAATGGGGCACTATTCTTCCCATTGGGGCCAATGATGGGACCCCATTTCTCCCATTGGCACCAACTGCAGGGCCCTATTCTTCCCACTGACACCAGTGATGGGGCACTTTTCCTTGCCCTGGTATCAACAATAGGGCACTTTTCCTACCCCTAATCCCAACAACGGGGCACTATTCTTCCCGCTGAAACCAATGAAAGGGCGCTACTCCTTCCTCTGATACCAACAATGGTGCCCTACTCTTCCCAATGGCATCAATGATGGGGCACTATTTCTTCCCCTAATACCACCAATGGGGCAATATTCCTCCCACTAATACCAATGATAGGGCATTCTTTACTCCCATTCATGCCAGGGCATTTTCTACTCACACTGGACACAGTACAGCCCTCTCAAAGTCTGAAGGACAATAAACTGGCCCTTTTGTTCAGAAAGTTTGGAGACCCCTGGTCTAGGGCAAGGATGCAGAACTGTACCCCCTCCCTCACTGCTAATACATGCTGTAGAATTAGTTTACTGCCCTGTGTCTCTGTCCTTTTGCTCTCCTGTGCCCAGGGCAATTTCCCATCCTGCCCACACCTTTTCCCAGCCCTGCGTTCGGGACTAGGTCCACCCTTATAGCCCAAGCCAGTGCTCCCATTATGATCCGTGTTCAACTATGGAACTGCTCAGCCTGGACTGCTGGCTCAGTTAGGGCAAGGATGCAGAAATTCGCCCCCTCCCTCACCGCTAATGCATGCTGTAGAATTAGTTTACTGGCCTTGGTCCATTCTCTGACTTTTTGCTCCACTGTACCCAGGGCAGCTTCCCCTTCTGCCCACCCCTTGTCCCAGCTCTGAGTGGAGGCATTCTCCATCACACAGCTGTAGGGGTGTTTATACTTGCAGCTGTAGGGAGGGGGGATGCCTCCGTTGCCTATGATTGGCTGGTGGCTGACAGCTTCTTGGAAGTATAGCTCAGATGGGTACAGACTCGTGACTCGAGGTCATCGCTGGTGGTGAACAATTCTGTCTTGCAGCACTGGAGTCTTCGATTTAAATCTTGGCTAGGACACTATCTGCATGGAGTTTGCTTGTTCTCCTTGTGTTTGCTTGTGTGGCATGTCTGCACATGCACGTGACGTCAGGCCAAGATGGCAGCATAGGAAACTGGAGGCATAGAAGAACATTGGGCTGCAAACAAGTCCACACTGGACTCCATAGACTAGTAAGTATGAAACAATTACCAGGGAATAAAAAAAAAAAAAACTAAATTAGCACTGAGGTACTTTGGCTTTCCTCCCACTCTAAAGACATGGTGATTTTTTTTTATTCCTTGGTAATCGTTTCAAACTTACTAGCAGTGCCAATACAATACAAGGACATCTAGCACCCATGGCAAAGATGCCAATCCCCCCCCCCCCAAAGAAAAATGTATGAGCATTTAGTGTCAGCAAAAATTTGAGCACTAATCATCACACTTACCCCATAAGCATAAATTTCCTTTGCAAGCCAAAATTCTCCCCAAACTTCCCCCTCTCCTGCACAAATCTTCCCCTCCCATCTCAAATGCTCTCCCTCGCCAAATCACCCTCTCCTAGCACAAATCCTCTACCCCTCAAAACTCCCCTCTGAGCATAAATCCTCTCTCTCCCCCTTCAAATCCTCCTCTCCCAGCACAAATTCCCCCAAATTTCCCCTCCGAGCACAAACCCCATCACTACTAGTACAAATTCCCCCAACCCCCCAACCCCCCATCCTAACAGAAATCCACTCTCAGCATCCCCCAAAATCCCCACTGCGCCCAGGGCTGCTGATCCTCCTGCCAACCCCTTGACTCGGCTCTGCTTACTAGTCCATGAAGTCCAGCATTGACTTCTTTCCAGCCCAATGTTCTTCTATGTCTCTGCATTCCTGTGCCACCATCTTGGCCTGATGTCTCATGCATGGGCAGATGTGCCATACAATTCTGCCATAGATGTTGTGACGTGTCTGCTCATGTGTGAAATTGTGCTTCCTGTCGCTGAAAAACATCCCTACAGCATAATGCTGCCACCACCATGCTTCACTGTAGGGATGGTATTGGCCAGATGATGAGCGGTGCCTGGTTTCCTCCAGAAATGACGCTTGCCATTCAGGCTAAAGAGTTCAATCTTTGTTTCATCCAACCAGAGAATTTTGTTTCTCATGGTCTGAGAGTCCTTCAAGTGCCTTTTGGCAGACGGGCTGTTATGTGCCTTTTACTGAGGAGTTGCTTTCCTCTGGCCACTCTACCATACAGGACTGATTGTCGGAGTGCTGCAGAGATGGTTGTTCTTCTGAAAGGTTTTCCTCTCTCCACAGAGAAACACTGGAGCTCTGTCAGAGTGACCATCGGGTTCTTGGTCCCCTCCTTGACTAAGGCCCTTCTCCCCCGATCACTCAGTTTGGCCGGGCGGCCCGCTCTAGGAAGAGTCCTGGTGGTTCCAAACTTCTTCCATTTACGGATGATGGAGGCCACTGTGCTCATTGGGACCTTCAATGTTGCAGAAATTTTTCTGTACCCTTCCCCAGATCCGTGCCTCCATACAATCTTTTCCTTTCTTTGAGGTCTACAGAAAAGTTTTTCATGGCTGGGTTTGTGCTCTGACATGCACTGGTAACTGTGGAACCTTTATATAGACAGGTGTGTGCCTTTCCAAATCATGTCCAATCAACTGAATTTACCACAGGTGGACTCCAACCAAGTTGTAGAAACATCTCAAGGATGATCAGTGGTAACAGGAGGCACCTGAGCTCAGTTTTGAGTGTCATGGCAAAGGCTGTGAATACTTCTGTACATGGAATTATTTATTTATTTTTTATTATTTTGCAAAGATTTCAAACAAACTTCTTTCACGTTGTCATTATATTGTTTGTAGAATTCTGAGGAATATAATGAATTTAATTCATTTTGGAATAAGGCTGTAACATAGCAAAATGTGGAAAAAGTGAAGTGCTGTGAATACTTTCTGGATGCACTGTATATCACTGTCAGTGATGTGTGAAGGGTGCATGAGGTTAAACATGTTTTAAAAAATTGCTTTTAAAAGTAAAGAAAATCCCCAATTGGTGTTGGTGGTGGTGGTGGTGGGGGTGGGGTGGGGGGGGGTTAGAGTTGCCACCTTATCCCTTTAACCCGATCACACATTAATTACACAGGTTCTGTGGCCGGATAAGGTGGTAATTAAACTCACTTGTTGCCTTATCTGCATTTAATTAGCCTCAGAACCCGTGCAATTCTTATGTGTTCGGGTTTAAAGGGATGAGGTGGCAACCCTAGCGGTGGTCAGAGGAGAGGAAGTTTTAGGCTCCATTCACACCTGAGCGCAGCAATTTACTGGCATTTTTCGGGCGTTTTTTTTTTTTTTTTTTTTTTCAAGTGTGTTTGCTGCTCTTTACAAATGTTTTTAAAGCGTATTAAAAGCGTATTACAAGTGTTTTCCAGCTTCAGGCATTTTCTGTTTAGCCAATAGAAAGCACCAGGGGGAGGCGAGGGAGAGGAAATTATGGGGTGGAGAGTTGCTGTTTGAGCAGAAAACGAGCGACAAAACGCTGAATTCAGGCGTTTCTATTGAAGTCTATGGGGCCAAAAAACGCTTGTAATCTGCCAAAAAGGAGCTCGTGTACTTTTTTGAGCGACGGGCGTTTTGCTTCAGGCGACAAAACGCTCAGGTGTGAACAGGGGCCATTGTAAATGAATGGGATTTGGCTTGTTTTGCATTTTAGAGCTTCAAGCAAAAAATTGCTCTGGTGTGAGCGGGGGGCCTCAGTGACGAGGCACGGGGGACCCAGCCTATTTTTTTTTTTTTAGTGTGTCTTTTCAGGAAAGTATTGCGATTTCTGTACAAAATGCAGGAACTTCCGGGAACCATTTCACCTCTTACTGGATCTTTTTACACTAAATCGTCCTCTGATTGGTTGTTTGGGGTTGCTGTGATTTGCATATGGTTTGTGTTCCTAAAGCTGCTGTACTGAAAACTTTCAAAGGCACCTTTGGCCTCTCAGTGTGTACAATGTATGGGAGTATTTGTGATGGTTTCCGTGTAGCGGAGACCGCTCCATAGTGATAATAGCTGGCTTGTATAGTCTGTACAAGAACAATGGGTGATGTCACCGGGTAGAAACCTCACGCTCGGTTGAGCTCATTTAATGGAAATTCCAGTGTATTTCCCCGGCTCGGAAATCCAAGGTGCAGCGTGCCGACTCCCATGGACATGAATGGCTGTGAGCTGCTGTACTCCAGTATATGTCAGTGATATCCTAAACATGAATATAGCGCACAGGCATAGGCAAAAAATAAAACGTTTTCCCCGAGTTTATAACCGTATAGAAACATCTACAAAGTGCCATATTTGTTTTTCTAGATCCATGGTCTATATGAGGTCCTTTGCTTGCTTTTATATGGCCCTTGGGGCACTATTTTATCCACTGATAGCAACAATAGGGCATACCCCCCCGCCACCAATGAAGGGGCACAATTCATCCTAATGACACCAACAATTGGGCCTAATGACACCATTTATAGGACACAATTCCTCCCAATGACACCAACAATTGGGCCTAATGACACCATTTATAGGACACAATTCTTCCCAATGACACCAACAATTGGGCCTAGTGACACCATTTATAGGACACAATTCCTCCCAATGACACCAACAATTGGGCCTAATGACACCATTTATAGGACACAATTCCTCCCAATGACACCAACAATTGGGCCTAATGACACCATTTATAGGACACAATTCCTCCCAATGACACCAACAATTGGGCCTAATGACACCATTTATAGGACACAATTCTTCCCAATGACACCAACAATTGGGCCTAATGACACCATTGATGGTGCACAATACCTCAATGATGAGATACAATTCTAGTGGCACAAACAATGGGGCACAATTCCTCCCGATGACACCAATGATGGGGCACATTTGCTGCCAATGCCACTAGCAATTGACCCCAATGGGACCAACAATGGGGCATAATTTCTCCCACTGACACCAGGGATGGGGAACAATTCCTCCCAAATTGTGCCGAATGACACCAACGATGGGGCATAATTCCTCCCAACGACACCAATGAAGGGGTACAATTCCTCCCAATGACACCGGCAATTGGGGCTAATGACACCATTGATGGGGCACAATCCCTCCCAATTATACCAATTATGAAGCACAATTCTAGTGACACCAACAATGTGGTGCAGTTCTGTCCAATGACACCAACAATTGGACACAATGACACCAGCGATGGGGCACAATTCCGGCCAGTGACACTAACAATTGAGCCCAATGAGACCAACAATGGGACATAATTCCTCCCACTGACACCAATGATGGGGCACAATTCCTCCCAAATTGTGCCGAATGACACCAACGATGGGGCATAATTCCTCCCAACGACACCAATGAAGGGGTACAATTCCTCCCAATGACACCAACAATTGGGCCCAATGACACCAATGATGAGGCACAATTCCTCCCACTGACACCAATGATGAGGCACAATTCCTCCCAATGACACCAATGCTAGGTCACAATTCCTACTACTGACACCAAAGATGGGGCATTGTTTTTTCCCACTGACATCAGGACCTTTTCTACTCCCAATGCCCACAGTCTGGGCCCCCTAAAGTCTGAAGCACAGTATACTGGTCCTCTGTTTAGAAGGTTTGGATACCCCTGTTCTAGATTGTCAAGCATCTGGTAATGAAATTCACCTCATATACTTTAGTCCAGTGTTTCTAAACCAGGGTGCCGCCTGGGTTTCCCAAGGGTGCCGACACCCAGTTTACCCAGATCAGTGTCATGAGTTGCCATGGTGCAGGCAGCCCAGCTGCCAGCACCATAGCAACCAAACATAATCTAGAGCCATGATGGTGGCTGGCTCACCCGCACCATGGAAATGCAAAACTCATGCAGCCTCACCCCCAGCATTCATAAGAAGGCAGATCTTTGCCTTCTTCAGCCCTCTTCACTTGCAGTTTGCCTCACTTCTAGAGCCAAATGATAGGGCTCTGATGTGAAGAAGGAACTGTGAGTGGGAGCGCTCTGTGGGGGGGCTGTGTGATTGGGGAGCTCTATAAGTGGGGGGCTATATGATTGGGGTGCTCTGTAATGGGAGGACTGTGTGATTGGGTGGGCTCTGTGATGGGGGGACTGTGTGATTGGGTGGTCTCTGTGATGGGGGGACTATGTGATTGGGCGGGTTCTGTAATGGGAGGACTGTGTGATTGGGTGGGCTCTGTGATGGTGGCACTGTGTGATTGGGGGGGACTCTGTAGTGATGGGGAGGCTCTGATATGATGGGAGGACCCATGTATAAGGGCCTCTGATGTATAGTGGCATCTGTGATGTGATGGGGGGGATGTCATCTATGGGGGGGGGGGATGTCATCTATGGGGGGGGGATATGATGTGACGGGGGACCTCTGGCATATATGGGGGATTCTGATCTGATGTGAAGGGGGACTCTGCTGTGATGGGGGGGGGGGGGGACATCTGATGCTAAGGGGGACTTCTAATGTGAAGTTCATTTCAATAAGGGGGTTTTGTCAATCTTCCCAGGCCCAGTTTTCCCATTGATAAATAACATTTACATTTTTTTGCATTTCAGACTGGAGTACCTCGAGATTTTGCATACTTTAAAGGGTGCCGTAACTGAAAAAAAGTTGAGAAATGTTGCTTTAAATCAGCGTTTCTCGATCTTTTTTCATTCACCGGAGCCCTTTGTGTCTTTTTGGTCTGAAATCGGACCGCAAACGCTGAATGGGGGCGCACCGGACTCCTGCTGTGAGCCGGAGCATGCTGCAGTGTAAACCCAGCCTTAAAGTGTAAGTTCACCTTCAGCAAGGTTTTCCCCGATTCCCCCTATACGATTCCATATTCTCTGAATAGTACAGACCAGCGCTCCTCCTATTTTAAATGGTGCACATCCTCCTATCACACACGCAGCTGTTGGGAGGCCTCTCCGCAAAAACAGCTGGCCCTTCAGGCTGGACATTACAATCGTGCGTCCCCTAGAGGCCACTCTGAGCCATTCAAGCCGCACGCATGCTAAGTATGCGCACTTCTCTAACTGAGCTCAGTTCATATAGGAGATAGCCCACTGTTCACTTGTGTAGTTTGAACGTCTCAATGTTGCAAATGCTAAGCTCAGCTGAAACGGAGAGAGAGCGCACTGTGCATGTGCACAGTTTGAATGGCCTGGAGCTGAAGGTGAGCTTGCACTTTTTTATTCCCTTAAATCAGCTTAAGGTATGGTACTTACTTTATATTGAATGAGGTGTCCCCTGTTCTGGTGGCTGATTTGCTCCATGAAATCATTAGCCACCACAGTGATCGGGTGTCAGTCTTACCAGCTCCTGAGAGTAAACAGCTTGGTCTCCATGCTGGGGGAGCAAGATTGCCAGAACAAACAAATGTGCAGTACCATGGAAGAAATCCCGCTTTAGTGACACTGTATATGTGGCGTGGCACCATTGCCACAATACCCTGGTTGAGAAAGGCTGCTTTGGAACAGCAGTGGTAAACTGCTATGGGGGTGACCATGAACAGAAGGTGGTGTTGCCTTTTCAGAATGCCTCTGTGAGATCTTTGCTATGTCACCAGTACCTCCATGTGCACTGTGCCCCAACCCCAATGGATCCATACTCACCAAATTTAGTTGACCTCTTATAGCTAATGCCAAAAGGGATCAAAAGAAAGACACGCACAGCAGAGCTGTGGAAAGCTAGGTATCCTTAATCTCTCCTCTCTGGCACCCAGGGATCATCTGCCTGTAGTTATTATAACTGCCGCTGCCCGCCATTCTGAAGATGAAAGCCGATGCTATGTATGGACTCGGAGAGCCGAGAGAACCGCTCGCCCCTACTCATACGAATTTCGTACGACGCCTCCTGATGATGTCTAATTGAGAGACGAAACCCGTACGAGTAGGGGTGAGCGGTTCTCTCGGCTCTATACACGGATAGCATCGGCTTTCATCTTCAGAGTGGCGGGCAGCGCCAGTTTTAATAACTACAGGCAGATGACCCATGGGTGCCAGAGAGGCACTTAACAATAAACAGCATTAAGGACACCTAGACACGCACAGCAGAGCTGTGGAAAGCTTTCTTTTGATCCCTTTTGGCATAAGCTATATGAGGTCAACTAAATTTGGTGAGTATGGATCCATTGGGGTTGGGGCACAGTGCACTGACAGATCTGACAGAGGCATTCTGAAAAGGCAACATCACCTTCTGTTCACCATCGTTTTACAATTTGCCTTGTCTTTTGTCGGGTTAATCTTCTGCTTTACGTCACACCTTTCCCCATTTGTGGTCATCGATCCACTATGTTCTCAATGTCCTTTTCTTTGCCTTGTTCTCTTCCACAATCCTCCTCTCCAGTTGAGTTGCTTGTTGCAATATGGCCAAAAAATGTTGCATTTTCTGTTCCATATTCTTTCCCACAGATGTGGTTTGGTTTCATGGACTCTTTTGTAGCACCTTTTCAGTCATGACCATGTCCATCAAGCTGATTTTCAAGATCCTCTTGTAGCATCACAATTCAAAACGCCTGATATTACAAACATTGTGAGGGAAAATGTTACTGCTCCTGAGAATGGATCAGATTTGTACTAGTCTTTTATTTGTGCTTAGAGGAAGATTGTTCTTCATTAGCTCTAAGTATAAAATTGATGCGCTTTAAATAAATAGTGCACAAAATGCTGCTGCGACTAAGCTTAAATCCAGGAATAAAAAATGCATACATGTGAATAAAATAAATTAATAATTATGGTGCTAATACATGTGTTAAAATTGCCAAAATAAATCTTCAAATTGGTGATGTGACGGTGAGTATAAATAAAATAATAATGACACTCTGAGTACAATGTCCAGGCAGAGATAAATAGTGGGAGAAAGTAAAAAAAAAAAAATTAAACAGTTCCTTCCTTTAATCCAGATTGATTGACTCACTGGGTTAGATCGTTTGTACCAGGATATTTAGTTTTTCTTGCATCCCACTTCAGCAATTACACTGCTGGTGATTCGGCTCTCAGGATAAAGGTTTTATGCAAAGCAAGCAAAAAAAAATAGATCATTGTGCATTCATTAGCTATTGTCTCCAGAAGCTTTGTTTGACCTTGGCCATTCCAGCTATGACGTCAACTTCGTTCTTCAGGTTTTCATTGAACCATATACCAAGGTATTGGAAGTATTCCAATATTTCTTATTCTTCTTGTTCCATTGTATTCCATATTGCAAGATATTTTTTTTTTATCCATCATCAGTTTTGGGAGACTGAGGCCAGTTCACTTGGAGCTATGTAGACCCAAAGTTCCTAACACAAGCCTGAGTGGCTTGGATTTGGCATTTACTGACATTATCCATGTGATCGGTGGGCATGCATTTAACATCAGGAAGAAGGAGGCACAGAGAATGTGACAGTATTACTATCAGGAGGCTTCTCAGTGAGCTTGTAAATATGTATTGACTACACGGATAAAAAAGGTACCCTTTAGCGATAGTGGCGGCCCACCCATTAGGGGCGCCCGAGCACCACCCCCTCTATCTACGGCCGCCACCCCCATGCTCTATCCACGGCCACTATTTTGACAGAACACCGCCACCCCCTATTCATGCGTCCGGCCCCTTTTTAGGACGCCGGGCGCATGAATAACAGCGGCGGCAGTGTTTTATTGAAGCACCTGATTAGAGCCAGAGGCTCTAATAGGCTTCAAAATAAGGTGGGCTCTTGGCGCAGAACATTGAAACACCCAGGTTTTACAACAGTGAATTAATATTCGCTATTAAAACACTGATCCTCCATACAGCCAATCAGAAGCAGGTCTGCGACCCGTTTTCCGATTGGCCGAAAAGAGAAGAGTCCTAATCGGCTGCTGAGGAGGAAGGAGGAAAACAGAAGCCGCCACGATGCCCGCGGAGAGCAGGGGAAGGGAAAGCCGTTGCTGGGAAGCCGCTGGCTTAAGCCCGGGAGAAGTGCTGCCCACCATAGATGGGGTAAGTGCACCGGACCCACCCGACCGACCGGGAGGGGGGGTGTTGCTGTTTGCCGCCCCCTCCCCACCCCAAAAAAATTACCACCGTCTGCCACTGTTTAGCAGACAATACATATCTAGGCTCGTGCCTGACCAATTAAAATCTCAAGGTGAGAGCATTTGCCTATCATGCAGACTCGTGCACACAGCTGAATGTTCATTATTGACCGCGTCTTCCATGTGGGTTTTAATACTTCAGTCAATGTGCGTCAGTTATCCTGACGTCAGCACTGTACAAAGGGAATAGGATTTTTGCCTTAACTGTGGTTTTCTGGATTCGAATTAAACATTGATGTCTCTGCATCATGCCCTGCTATGAGTAGTGAATGCTAATGAGAACCTACATTTTCCTATAGGAGATAGGAATAAAAAATATGACCTGGTCTCGGTGGTATGTGATGTGATGGGTTATATTACACTGTAGTGTGATTAGTACTGCAGAAGTCACGTCATGTGAAAGTTTGCTACCAAACTAGTTACTTGACATTGAAATCCAATAGCCGGCGGTGCTGATCGATCTGTGGAAAATCTGACAGCAGGGTTGTACAGAAGTCGATCGGTACATCAACTTTTGTACAACCAGTCTGCCCATGCAGGGAACAGAATTCAGCTGGACCGGCTGAATTTCGATCCATGTATGGTCTGGCAAAGATTTACATAAATCTTGTCATGTGAGGACATACCTAAACCATCCAATCATTTTGTATCCAATCTGGCAGACGACCCTTTCCCTTTCACCAGTTAGTTGTTGGTAGGTTTAAAAGAGATTGTACAATCTGATTTTAATGTGTGTGGTGAGCTTGAAATATGAACTTGCCTTGGTTTTTAGTAGGGTTGCACCGATACCGAGTATTTGCACAAGTATCGGTACTCGTGAAAATTCACTGATACTTTCAGGCTCGGTTGGTTGAGCTGTCAGTGGGTCTCCCCTATTGACAGCTTAAGTGTTAAAAGAGTTGGTAATTGGAGCTGTCAAAAAAAAAAAAGCAGCCAGGAATGTCTATTAAAGGGGAGTTCCACCCAGGGGGCCGTCAAAAAAAAAAAAAAAAATTAAAAGTCAGCAGCTACAAATACTGCAGCTGCTGACTTTTAATTGGATACTCACCTGTCCCTGGGTCCAGCGATGCGGGGGATCGAGGCCCCGCTCGTCCCCCCCCTCCGCTCGTCGGCGCCGACATTTCAACTGTGGGCGCCGGGCTGTAATGGGTCCCAGATGATTGACAGGAGGGAGGGAGCAGAGCGGAGCCCTTCCTGTGCCTGGGGGGAAGTGATGTCACCAGCCCAGGCGAAGGAACAGGCAGACTACGAGGGACCCCCTAGCAACAGGCATTTAGAGGTAAGTGAAAAAAAAAAAATATCCAATTTTTTTTTTTTTTTTAGAATTTTTCCAGGTATTTTTGTTTTTTGGGTGGAACCCCTCTTTAACATAACAACTAAAAAAAAAAAAAAAACATTGTTTCTTTTTGTATCTTTTTGTTTCATTATCTGCAGATCAAAGGGATGAAAAAATGTTCCTCTATTTAACCCCTTATTAACCCTTAATTTACTATAATCAGCCTTAATTAACTCCCTATTCTCCTCCATTTAATTATTATTTTCCTGCTTTTTAAATTTTTTTGTTCACGTCTATTTTATAAACAATTGACTTAACTTTTTTTTTTTGTTTGCTTTGTTAGTGAATATTTTTACACATATATATTAACCTATATTTACACATTTCGCATTGTACTGTTGTGGAAATTTTTATGAAGATGTATTTTAATATGTATTGTCACAGTGTCTCTCAGTGTTAGTGCTCCCGAAGCCCACTCTAAAGAGCTGACTGGGGCAGACTGGCGCTGGTTGAGATCCGTTTGGTAGTGAAAAGCTCCTTGTTGATGTAGAGAAGTGTTTGCGGAGTGGGGAGATGTCCGACAGCGAAGGGCCCCTGTGCGATGCAAAGAACGATCGTCTGGGGTGATGTGTTTGCTCTGCAAACACATTATCGGTGTAGCAGATGTGCGCTCGTGTCACCCCTGTGTGCCCGATCAACATATTTGTGGTGCCATGAGCATACACCTGCAGATAATATCCCGTCCACGAGACAGTAGTAAAGTCCGGGTATGTTTTGTTCTCTGAACAACGCAGAATAAGGACTCGGGGAGCCTTTGAATCGTTGTGGTTGGGAGCAGCGTTCATAATCTCAGGCTTCCTGTGATCTCATTTGGTGTACAGAGACAGGGGGCGGGAGATCGTGCACGCTGCCCCTCCCCACCCAGACACGCCCATAAGACTCTTTGGTCACATCCTGTGAGGTCACATCCTGTTTGTGTGTGAATAAAAAGCCGTGAGCCTCTGCCCTGCGGGGCAGGTGAAGGAACGATGGAGCTGAGATGGTGATTATGTCTGTTCATTGGGGAAAAGGGGAGACATGGGTTATTTAACTGCTTGCCGTCAATTGACGGGCAGGAGGCGCAGCTCTCGTTGTGGGAGGGCGTCATATTTCCCGGCCCACCAGGGGGCGCACCCGCCGCCGCCGGCAATCCCGCGCGCGTCATGTCACTGGGCACCCGCGATTGCCAGGTAACACAGCAGGACCGTGGATCTGTGTGTGTAAACGCACAGATCCACGTCCTGCCAGGTGAGAGGAGACCAATGGTGTGTTCCCAGTACAGAGGAACACCGACCGGTCTCCTCCCCTTGTGAGTCCCCTCCCCCCTACAGTTAGAAACACTCCCTAGGAACATAATTAACCCCTCGATCACCCCCTAGTGTTAACCCCTTCCCTGCCAGTCACATTTATACAGTAATCAATGCATTTTTAATAGCACGGATCGCTGTATAAATGTGAATGGTCCCAAAATGTGTCAAAAGTGTCCGATATGTCCGCCGCAATATCGCAGTCATGATAAAAATCGCAGATCGCAGCCATTACTAGTAAAAAAAAAAATAATAAAAATGCTATAAATCTATCCCCTATTTTGTAGACGCTATAACTTTTGCACTTATTGCGTTTTTTTTTTTTTTGTTTTTTTTACCAAAAATATGTAGAAGAATACATATCGGGCTAAACTGAGGAAAAAAAATTGTTTTAAAGAAAAAAAAATTGGATATTTGTTATAGCCAAAAGTAAAAAATATTGTGTGTTTTTTTTATTCAAACTTGTCACTCTTCTTTTGTTTATAGCGCAAAAAATAAAAACCGCAGAGGCGATCTAATACCGTCACAAGAAAGCTCTATTTGTGGGGAAAAATTGAAAACAATTTCATTTGGGTACAGCGTCGCATGACCGCGCAATTGTCATTCAAAGTGTGACAGCGCTGAAAGCTGAAAAATGGCCTGGGCAGGAAGGGGGTGAAAATGCTCGGTATTGAGGTGGTTAAGGATGCATTAAACCAAAAGGCTGAAAAGGGCGCTTAATAGCGCAAGAGTATAGTGGAATTTCCACGACTACCATTGCTGACAGCTGAAGTGAAAACAAAACAGTTGCGGTAGGTATCGGTAATTGGTATCTGTGAGTACTAAAAAAAAAGTATCGGTACTCGTATTCGTTGTAAAAAAAATGGTATCGGTGCATCCCTAGTTTTTAGAGATCTCCCCTCATTACTTTAGCATGTTTTGATTGGGCAGAAGGCACAGGTGTAGCATCCAGTCCCGCTCCCGGTGCTCCGTCAGAATCTGCAACCCGTCGGAATAGGTAACGGAAGCGACGTTCTGTCAGCTGAATGCTTACTGCGCATGCATAGCAGGATTGCTAATCTGACAGGGCAATCAGAAGACGGCAGCGGACATTTTACTACACCCAGCTATGACTTTTAGCAATAAATAGATATAAATAAATATGGTACTGTATAGTGACATCTGTGATTTTTTTTTTTTAATGTTGCATTTTGAAAGAAGTTGGACGCCAGCAGTAGGTGGTGGAGGCCATAGCCAAACAGGAAGTGAGAGAAAACCCATGCATATTAAAGCGGAGTTCCGCCAAATTTTTTTTTTTTTTTAAAGTCAGCAGCTACAAATACTGCAGATGCTGACTTTTAAAATATGGACACTTACCTATCCAGGGCGCCCGCGATGTCCTCACCCGAAACCGATCTGTCCCTCGGCTCTCAGGTGGAAGCGCCGCCATCTTCAGTAAGGGAATCGGGAAGTGAAACCTTGCGGCTTCACAGCCTGGTTCCCTACTGCGCATGCGCGAGTTGCGCTGTGCATCCTCACTGGTCCCTGCTGTCTTCTGGGACCTGTGTGTCTCCCAGAAGACAGCAGGGGGGGGGCGGAGGAGGGGCCGGACATGGCGTAGATCACCGCGGAGCCTGCGGCAATCTATGCCCGGAAGTGGGAGCAAATACCTGGATAGACGGGTATCTGCTCCCCTCTGAAAGGTGCCAAATGTGATACCGGAGGGGGGGGGGGGGGGGATCGATCAGCAGAAGTTAAATTTTTGGGTGAAACTCTGCTTTAAGGGAATTTCTTGGGGACCCCCAGGTCACCAGAACTAGTGTCCCTATCGGAAGATTTCCCCTCCTATTATGTTTCTGGGGACAACCCAAAATTTAGGATTTACTTTCACTTTTACTGATAATGGTAAACAGGACAAATAGGGAGGATCTCCCTAAAGGGTTCACAGACAGCAATAAAAACTGACAGGGGGTCTAATCCCTCTAAAAAAAAAAAAAAAAAAAAAAAAAAAAGCTTTGCCTTGAGGCTGCATTCAGACCTGAGCGTTTTCAGCCCGTAAATCGCCCAACAAGCAAAATCCCATTCAATCCCATTTCAATGGCACCTGCTAACATCTGAGCGTTTTGTCACCTGGAGCAAAACGTCTGAAAAGTACCTTGAGCTTAAAAAAGAACATGAGCTTTATACACTGGTGACCTGTACAAAATCGCGGCAAAACGCAGTAAAAATCGTGGTAAAAATCACGCGACTTTGAAACGCTCAGGTGTGAATGCAGCCTGAGTGATATTTTAATGATTTATCTCCTTTTTTTTTTTTTTTTGGTATTTACCTTTTTTATTTGATATTTTTCTTTGATTAATTGACTCTCTTACCCTTTTTCCGACAAACCGAGCAGGATCTGGGAAAGGTAGGGGGTTTTAGGGTGGGGGAGTCACAAAGTGGAGATGCCCTTAGAGTTAGGGTTAAAGTTCATAGGTCAGTTATGGTTGTGGTTAGGGTTTCCGCTTGAAGAACAAGGTTAGGACTCAGGGATTGGAATAGGGACCTCCTCCAAAGGTCAGCAGGCGGGTCTCTAGAGGTCAATGGTCAAGAGGCATGGCTGACCCCCACCAAAGTGTTCCGCTTACCCCAACTAAGTCAGGGAATGAACAAGTCACGTGACCTTCATGTCGCATGCGGAATCTTTTAGGCCCCGTTCACACTTGTGCATGTTGTAGCTTGTAGTTCGACTCTCAAACGCTTAACAAGCAAAAACTTATTTTATAAATGTCCTTGTAATGTCCTTATAAAAAAAAAAAAAAAATCGCAATAATCGTATATATTGATTGGTTTGCGCAAAAGTTTATAGCGTCTACAAAATAGGGGATAGATTAATGGCATTTTTATTATTATTATTATTATTATTATTATTATTATATTTTTTTTTTTTATAGTAATGGCAGTGATCTGCAACATTGCGGCGAACAGATTGGACACTTTTGACACTTTTTTGGGACCATTGACATTTATACAGCAATCGGAGCTAAAAATAGCCATTGATTACTAAATAAATCTCACTGGCAGGGAAGGGGTTAACACTAGGGGGCGATCAAGGGGTTACTTTTGTTCCCTAGGTGTGGCTGACTAGAGGAGGAGACAGATCGTTGTTCCTACTTAGTAGGAACACACGATCTGTCTCTCCTCTCCCCTGACAGAACCGGGATTTCTGTGTTTACATTCTAAAGGATATGGAACGAAATGTGTTGGGTCATTGATGGCCAGAAACAACTTTCTGACCAATGATTTTCTTTCAGAATTTCCATATATTGAAGCAAAATTCTACTGGTCCATGGGGCCAAGCTTAAGTTGTAACCCCCTCTTCCGTAAATCCCATCCCTGCCTTCAGCGATGTCTAATTTGTGGTTTAGATGTAGTACAATGTGTACAGTGCCTTGCAAAAATATTCACCCCCCTTGGCATTTTTCGTGTTTTGTTGCCTCACAACCTGGAATTAAC
Organism: Lithobates clamitans; assembly: GCA_037952925.1. Classification (NCBI taxonomy): domain Eukaryota; kingdom Metazoa; phylum Chordata; class Amphibia; order Anura; family Ranidae; genus Lithobates; species Lithobates clamitans. Next base: position 17,335 of record JBBGZY010002565.1, on the reverse strand, counting down.
ATGGATTGTTTTGAGGATTTGCATCATTTAATTTACAGAACATGACAACAACTGTGAAGATGTTTGTTTTTGTTTGTTTTTTTTTATTGTGAAGCAAACAACAAATAGGACAAAATTAACAGAAAAAGTCAAAGTGCATAACTATTCACCCCCCTAAAGTCAATACTTTGTAGAGCCACCTTTTGCGGCTATCACAGCTCCAAGTCGCTTTGGATAAGTCCCTTCAAGTTGGATGGTTTGCGCTTGTGAACAGCAATCTTTAAGTCTGACCACAGATTTTCTATTGGATTGAGGACTGGGTTATTCCAACACATTTCCATGTTTTCCCTTAAACCACTCAAGTGTTGCTTTAGCAGTGTGTTTGGGGTCATTGTCCTGCTGGAAGGTGAACCTCCGTCCTAGCCTCAAATCACACACAGAGTGGTACAGGTTTTGCTCAAGAATATCCCTGTATTTAGCACCATCCATCTTTCCCTCAACTCGGATCAGTTTCCCAGTCCCGAATGCTGAAAAACATCCCCACGGCATGATGTTGCCACCACCATGTTTCACAGTGGGGATGGTGTTCTTTGGGTGATGTGATGTGTTGGGTTTGCGCCAGACATAACGCTTTCTTTGATGGCCAAAAAGTTCAATTTTAGTCTCATCAGACCAGAGCACCTTCCTCCATACATTTTGGGAGTCTCCCACATGCCTTTTCGCAAACTCAAAACGTGCCATTTTGTTTTTTATCTGAAAGTAATGTCTTTCTTCTGGCCACTTTGCCATAAAGCCCAACTCTATGGAGCGTACGGCTTATTGTCGTCCTATGTACAGATACTCCAGTCTCTGCTGTGGAACTCTGCAGCTCCTCCAGGGTTACCTTAGGTCTCTGTGCTCCTCTCTGATTAATGCCCTCCTTGCCCGGTCCGTGAGTTTTGGTGTGCGGCCGTCTCTTGGCAGGTTTGCTGTTGTGCCATGTTCTTTCCATTTGGTTATGGTAGCTTTGATGGTGCTCCTAGGGATCATCAAAGATTTGGATATTTTTTTTATAACCTAACCCTGACTTGTACTTCTCAACAACATTGTCCCTTACTTGTTTGGAGAGTTCCTTGGTCTTCATGGCAGTGTTTGGTTAGTGGTGCCTCTTGCTTAGGTGTTGCAGCCTCTGGGGCCTTTCAGAAAGGTGTGTATATGTAATGACAGATCATGTGACACTTAGATTGCACACAGGTGGACACCATTTCACTAATTATGTGACTTCTGAAGGTAATTGGTCGCACCAGAGCTTTTTATGGGCTTCATAACAAAGGGGGTGAATACATACACACATGCCAATTATCAGTTTTTTTATTTCTGAAAAATAGTTTTATGTATTTATTTTTCTAATTTTACTTCACCAACTTAGACTATTGTGTTCTGATCCATCACATATAATTCAGATTAAAAAAAACATTGCACTAAAGGCTGTAATGTAACAAAATAGGTAAAAAGCCAGGGGGGTGAATACTTTTGCAAGGCACTGTATATAGGACGTGTATAGGACAGGCAGAGAGAACGGTATGTTCTCCATGGTTATCCGACAGAAATCTCTCCCTGTTACATTATGAACCAGGATCTGCTGCTGTTTCAGACGGATGTGTCTATGGAGGAGCTGGCTCCAGTCCGCGCTGTCTACGGTTTTCTCTGTTTTTTTTTTTTTTCCTCTATGCCCTGGAGTCCTCGCACACAAAGGCAGCCTGTCAGGACTAATTTCATTTCCTGCCTAGTTGTAGTTCTGTTGAACGCATGAATGGAAGAGAAGCTCTAAGGCAGTGTTTCTCAACTCCAGACCTCAAGGCGCCCCAACAGGTCATGTTTTCAGTCTTGCCATTATTTTGCTCAGGTGATTTGATCAGCTTCACTGCCTTAGTAATTTACCACAGCCGTTTTCTTCTGAGAGAAATCCTGACCTGGCCTTGAGGACTGGAGTTGAGAAACACTGCTCTAAGGCATTGTTGGCAACCTGCAAGCATCTCGAGACCTCACCTGTGTTCCCAACTCCTCCAAAGGGTCGTAGATTACAATGTATAAAGTAAAATGTATACTGCAGTATATACCAGGGCTCTACCGAAAGTAATGCAGAACTGGGTCATTCAATTGTCACATCTTGGTAACTCTTCTATAGTTACTTCTTCTTTTTTTTTTTTTTTTGCTTATTCAATATTGAGTAAAACCTTGGATTGCGAGCATACTTCGTTCCAGAAACATGCTTGTAATCCTAAGCACTTGTATATCAAAGCAAATTTCCCCATAAGAAATAATGGAAACTCCAGATGATTCCTTCTGCAACCATTTATTCATAGGTCTTTCAGTTTAAAGTCTCGTAGCTCCCAACTGTCCCTGATTTGGAGGGACTGTCCCTGATTTGGAGCAATGTCCCTCTTTTCCCCTAATTTGTCCCTCATTTTGGTCTGATATAGTTGTATATAAAATGCACTTTTTATCTTTCAAAAAGTGTTTCCCAGTGCTAAACCTATCATCCAAATTCTAAATTGCTGCATTTGTAAATTTTAAAAGCCAGTATAAAGAAATAGTAGTGGTAAAAAAAAAAGTCCTTTGTGGATTTAATTAACCTTTTTTTTTGGTTAATTCTCCTTTAAGGGGGTGTGGCAGGGGGTGTGTCCTATGCCTACATACATTTGCTAGTAGGTGTCCCTCATTCCCATCTCAAAATGTTGGGAGGTATGTAGTCCATATAAAAAGATTACAGCGATGTGATAGGTTGTGTAACCATAAAATGTCCATCCACAAATGGAAGCCTCCACAAGGGGATTTTATACTCTGTTGCTCCAGCAGGAGCTACAGAGTATAAAAGAGAAGAGAGGCGCCTCTAAGTGTAGCAATACGGTTACGTTTAATGAAGGTACAACATTTAGCAACTCACATGGTTGATGATTAAAAGATGCACATCTAAATATGCCACATAGACCATCCTCTGCACCACTGGCTCTCACCGCTGTTAGTCTGCAATCGTGATCGGGAAGACTACCCTGCAGTAGAGCGATCTGAAAGCGAGGCTTGAATTGTTTGTGGAGCGCAGCATGGAAGGGATGACATCCATGGTGGTGAGGAGGATGGTCTATGTAAGGGCCGTTTTTAAGGCGGGGCAAAAGGGGCAGCTGCCCTGGGCCCTGTTATTGTTGTGGGACCCAAAGCAGCTGCCTCATACTTGCCAACTATCCTGGTTTAAATTCCCTTGTCCCTTAAAGTTTTAGTCCCGTGCTGTGTCCCAATATCTCAGTGTGAAGTGCTGCTACTGATGCTGCCCAGCTCTGCCCTATTGTTGTGTACAGATGACTCACCTGCAGACCCTGTGTTTACATGTCAATTACCGGCATTCATATGTAAATAGCGGCGGCCGGCGGCATTGATATGTATATTATGCCCCCCTGAGGTCATATCCACAGTCATCTCTAGCAACCAATCAACAAGCAGAAATCATGTGCTGTAACCTCTAGCAACTAATCAGTGAGCCGTAATGTGTGCTGTAACCTCTAGCAACCAGTCAGTGAGCGGTAATGATACACAGTAACCTCTGGCAACCAATCGCAATAGCTGCCTGATCTGATTCAGTGAACTGATTTTGAGGGTAGCTGCTATTTATTGTATGTCTCAGAGCAGGTGGAGAGCGAAACTGCATGGGGGGGGGGGGGCAAGAAATGTTTTGCCCAGGGTCCAATCAATATTAAAGACAGCCCTGGTCTATGTGGACAGCTTTACCCCGGATGCCTGCATACTTAGATGTGTCTGTTGTAATCATCAACCATGTGACTTGCTAAATGTTGTACCTTCATTAAATGTAACCATATTGCTACACTTAGAGGCGTCTCTCTTCTCTTTTATACTCAGTTGTGACATGATGCTACTTGTATATCAAGATATCGCTTGTATATCATGTCAAAGTTTATTAAAATATTTTGCTTGTCTTGCAAAACACTCTCAAACCAAGGTTTTACTGTATATTATTTATTCACTTTATGACCGCGCACTGCCCTAATACTTCAGTAGGACGGCCGCTCTGCGCTGGATCACGTACCTAGTACGTGATCCACGTGCTGGGGTATGGAGTGCGCTCACACGCTCCTGCCACCCTGGCTCACGCTGCAGCCAATCGCAGCACAGCCAATTAGTGAGTGGTAACCGCCGATCGGTCGCCGGAACCCAACAATCGTCTCCGGTAATTACCAAAGAGAGCCCTGTGTATGTAAACAAATACAGGGCTCTCTTCTGACAGCAGAAATGTTTTTTTTTTTCTCCCTGTAAAGCGCATTGCTTAGTAAAAACAGCACACAGTAACACATGTTGGGCACACATTTAACTCTTTGATTGCCCCTATTCTAAAGAATATGTATAGGTTCCGGTTTTAAAAATAAATAACAAACATGTCATACTTACCTCCTCTGTTCAGTTGCTTTTGCACAGAGTGGCCCCGATCCTGCTCTTTTGGGGTCCCTCAACGGTGCTCCTGGCTCCTCCTCTTCTCGAGAGTCCCGTTGGAGAGCCACTCCCCCTCGGGGGCACTCGTGCACGTGTGCTCCCATGTCCTGCTGCTGTGTCCATTGACACAGACAGCAGGGCTCGGCCCCGCCCCCTGGCTCACGCGTCATTGGAATTTATTGACCGCAGCGGGAGCCATTGGCTGCCCTGCTATCTATCCAATCAAGACCCGAGACACCGGCTGGCACTGGTGTACTGTCCCCATTGCTGGAAAGAACGGGTTCAGTTAAGTAAAAGGGCCCTTCCCTCCACTCTCCATTCTGAAGAATCCTATTGTATGCTAGCAACCGCCAGCGGGAAAGAGAGGAGGAAAGCCAGCAGCACTGTGGGGGTAGGAGAGCCTGGGGTGAGAGGTAAATGTACGGTGCACAAGGAGGGTGATTAGTTTGGCAGGGGGGGAGGGGCAATAACTGGAACCATTTTCCTGTATGGCGCTCTCTGCAGCAGCTGAAAGCCGGCGGGAGGGAGAGGAGAAGATGCCGGCTTTCAGCTTCTGCAGAGAATAGACATGTGCAATTCGTTTTGGTCCGAATGTAAATTCGGACAAATTTTTGATTATTCGGAGATATGGATGTATCCGAATCTCTGAATGAAATAGTACTGAATTTTGTTTATTCATTTTCTAGAGTTTTCAGAACGATTTGATTCAGATCGGTCAAAAAATGATCAACTGAATAGAAGTCTGTATGAAGAATAGCTGGGTCAAAAGCCGTCCGCCATGTCCTTAACAACCAATGACTCATCAGCTGTCAGCGGGCTTCCCCGCTGAGAGCTGCTGAAATGTAAACAAAAGAATGCGGCAATAGAAAAGTCAGAAAAAAAAACGTTGGATTCCCCCCGTCAGAAACCATGAATCAGACTGAGACAGAAGTACAGTTAAATCACACTTGTTTATTAATAATTAAAAAAAAGGTAAACAGAGTAAACTTAGCCAGAGTTCAGGAACCGGAATGGATAGTCAGACAAGCCAAAACGTCAGGGAGCCAGAGAACAGCGTAGTAGAACAGCAAGCAGGATCTGGAGCCAGAAGGAATGTCAGCCAAGCAAGTCTTTAACAGGAACACAGGAGAGCGTCTCTAGAGATGTGACCAAGGCGAAGGCAGAGATCATCTGAACTGGACGGCTTAAGTAGGCAGGACTGACGAGCAGGATATCATCAACAGGTGAGTCACTGTGTAGAGATAGGAGCTGGCAATTGGCCGACAGCTGAGCAGCCAGCTTAGAGAAGGAAGGGCTGAGCCCAGCCCTGACACCCCCCCAATTCATATCAGACGCTCGCTTGTCCCCCCTCCTGAACCATACCAGGCCTTATGCCCTCAACATGGGGGGGTTCTTTGGGGCACCCACCCCCTTACCCCAAAGAACCTTCTCCTCAGAAGAGCAGAGGGGCAGAGTCACTTGATGACATCAGCGGGCAACCCCACCCCCTTGTGACATCATCAACCCAGCATGCCCGTCCAGATTCTGATAAGCCCCCCTGGCTGCAGGCCCCCACAACCATCGCCCAGGGTTGTGGGAAAGAGGTCCTTGTCCCCATCAACATGCACCAAAGCACCCCCCAATGCCAAGGCATGTGGCCTAGTATGGTTCAGGAGGGGGGGGGAGCGCCTTGATAAGGGTCTGGTATGGATTTTGGGGGGGACCCCACACTTTTTTTTTACATTTTGGCATGGAGGTCCCCTTAGAATCTGTACCAGATCTGAAGGGCCTGGTATGGATTGAGGTGGGGACTCCACTCTGTTTTGTTTTTTTCTTTTCTGACTTTTCTATTGCCGGCATTTTTTTGGATTTTTTAGCTGTCAGTGGGGAAGCCCATCATCGGTTGTTAAGGACGCGGCAGCCGGCTTCCCGGCCAACTCCTTAACAACTAGCTGTTCTTCACACAGAATTCCCGGTTGATAGTTTTTCCACCAATCCGAATTTGAATTGTTTCGAAAATTTGGAATACATTAAATTAACCTCTTGCTTGTTGGGCACTTATAACCCCTTCCTGCCCAGGAATTTTCCGTTTTTAGCGCTGTCACACTTTCAACGACAATTGTGCGGTCATGCAAGAATGTACCCATATGAAATTTTTATCATTTTTTTCACACAAATAGAGCTTTCTTTTAAAGGTATTTGATCACCTCTGTGGTTTTTTAATTTTTGCTAAAAAAAGAAAAAAGGAAAAAAAAAAAAAGTTTCATAGTTATCAAATTTCGCAAACTGTAATCTTTTCTCCTTCACTGATGTGCGCTCATGAGGCTGCACTGGTGAGTACTGATAGGTGGCACTGAAGGGCACTGATATGTGGCACTGAGCAGCACTAATAGGTGACACTGATAGGCACTGGTAGGTGACACTGATAGGTGGCAATGATGGGCACTAATAGGTGGCACTGGTGGGCACTGATAAGGCAGCACTGGTGGGCACTGATAAGGCGACACTGGTGGGCACTGATAAGGCGACACTGGTGGGCACTGATAAGGCGACACTGGTGGGCACTGATAAGGCAGCACTGGTGGGCACTGATAGGGCAGCACTGGTGGGCACTGATAAGGCGACACTGGTGGGCACTGATAAGGCGACACTGGTGGGCACTGATAAGGCGACACTGGTGGGCACTGATAAGGCGACACTGGTGGGCACTGATAAGGCGACACTGGTGGGCACTGATAGGGTGGCACTGGTGGGCACTAATAAGGTGGCACTAATGGGTGGCACTGATGGGCACTAATAGGCGGCACTGGTGGGCACTGATAAGGCAGCACTGGTGGGCACTGATAAGGCAGCACTGGTGGGCACTGATAAGGCGACACTGGTGGGCACTGATAAGGCGACACTGGTGGGCACTGATAGGGTGGCACTGGTGGGCACTGATGGGTGGCACTGATGGGCACTGATAGGCGGCACTGGTGGGCACTGATAAGGCGACACTGGTGGGCACTGATAAGGCAGCACTGGTGGGCACTGATAAGGCAGCACTGGTGGGCACTGATAAGGCGACACTGGTGGGCACTGATAAGGCGACACTGGTGGGCACTGATAAGGCGACACTGGTGGGCACTGATAAGGCGACACTGGTGGGCACTGATAGGGTGGCACTGGTGGGCACTGATAAGGTGGCACTGATGGGTGGCACTGATGGGCACTAATAGGCAGCACTGGTGGGCACTGATAAGGCAGCACTGGTGGGCACTGATAAGGCAGCACTGGTGGGCACTGATAAGGCGACACTGGTGGGCACTGATAAGGCGACACTGGTGGGCACTGATTGGGTGGCACTGGTGGGCACTGATAAGGTGGCACTGATGGGTGGCACTGATGGGCACTAATAGGCAGGACTGGTGGGCACTGATGGGTGGCACTGATGGGCACTAATAGGCGGCACTGGTGGGCACTGATAAGGCAGTACTGATGGGTGACACTGATGGGTGGCACTGTTGGGCACTGATTGGCAGCACTGGTAGGTGGCACTGGTGGGCACTGCTTAGCAGCAGTGGGTGTCCGTGTGCGGGACCGATGTTAGTAATAAGCTTTTTTTTCTCCTCACGCTGTCAGCGTGAAGGGAAAAGCCGCTTGTCACCCCCCCCCCCCCCCCCCCAAAAAAAATGGAGCACCAGCCGCCACTGTATACAGTACTAGTACAGAATGACTTAAACCTCCATGGGGGCCCACTGATTTTTTTTTTTTTTCTGGCAGTTTACTACCGCAGTAAGCGGGGGGGAGGGGGAGTTTTTAAGGCTAGTTACCTTTAGTCTGGAATTCTATTTTACATTCTGTATATTTTGTGTAAATGTGATCTGGTGTTTGCCGAAACCATTTCCAAAGATGAAAGCGAAATGAATTGGCAGACATTCCATGGAGACAGAATGTCCTTCACACTGAAGACCTGAAACCTGAATGTTTTCTGCAGTTTAGTGAAACGGAACATTCCAGTGTCTGTGAATAGATCTGACGTTCTCTGATTATAATCAATACAAAGGATCAGCCCCCGGAACTCACAATGCATTGTACCATAGAATAACAACTATAGGTGTGCCCTACATAGAAGAACATTCATCTCTAAAACATGTGTTTTACTATATACACTCACCGGACACTTTATTAGGTACACCTGTACAATTGCTTGGTAACACAATTTGCTAATCAGCCAATCACATGGCAGCAAACTCAATGCATTTAGGCAACTAGACTTGGTGAAGACGACTTGCTGAAGTTCAAACCGAGCATCAGAATTGGGAAGAAAGGGGATTTAAGGGACTTTGTTGTTGTTGGTGCCGGACGGGCTGGTCTGAGTATTTCAAAAACTGCTGATCTGCTGGAATTTTCACACACAACCATCTTTCGGGTTTACAGAGAAAGGTCCGAAAAAGAGAAAATATCCAGTGAGCGGCAGTTGTGTGGAGGAAAATGCCTTGTTGATGTCAGAGGAGAATGGGCAGACTGGTTCCAGATGATAGAAAGGCAACAATAACTCAACCACTGGTTACATCCAAAGTATGCAGCAGTGGCGGCCCGTGCACTGTGGGCGCATGGGCGCCACCCCCCGATCCATGCGCCTGGCCTCTTTCAGGATGCCGGACACATGGATTCCTATGGTGGGGGCGGGAGGGGCTGGTACTTTTTGAAGCACCTGATTAGAGCCAGAGGCTTCAAAATAGGGTGGACTCAGGGCGCAGAGGATGCTGCCAGAGCCGCGAGCCCCGCGAGTGGGGGGGTCGGTAGTCACAATGGCTGCATTTGATGGGCACAAGTGTCTGCGTTTGATGGGCAAAAGTGTCTGCGTTTGATGGGCAAAAGTGTCTGCGTTTGATGGGCACAAGTGTCTGCGTTTGATGGGCACAAGTGTCTGCGTTTGATGGGCACAAGTGGCTGTGTTTGATGGGCACAAGTGTCTGCGTTTGGGCACAAGTGTCTGCGTTTGATGGGCACAAGTGGCTGTGTTTGATGTGCTCAAGTGTCTGCGTTTGATGGCCACAAGTGGCTGCGTTTGATGGGCACAAGTGTCTGCGTTTGATGGGCACAAGTGTCTGCGTTTGATGGGCACAAGTGGCTGTGTTTGATGTGCTCAAGTGTCTGCGTTTGATGGGCACAAGTGTCTGCGTTTGATGGGCACAAGTGTCTGCGTTTGATGGGCACAAGTGTCTGCGTTTGATGGGCACAATTGTGTGCGTTTGATGGGCACAAGTGTCTGCATTTAGGCACAAGTGTCTGCGTTTGATGGGCACAAGTGTCTGCGTTTGATGGGCACAATTGTGTGCGTTTGATGGGCACAAGTGTCTGCGTTTAGGCACAAGTGTCTGCGTTTGATGGGCACAAGTGTCTGCGTTTGATGGGCACAAGTGTCTGCGTTTGATGGGCACAAGTGTCTGCGTTTGATGGGCACAAGTGTCTGCGTTTGATGGGCACAAGTGTCTGCGTTTGATGGGCACAATTGTGTGCGTTTGGGCACAAGTGTCTGCGTTTGATGGGCACAAGTGTCTGCGTTTAGGCACAAGTGTCTGCGTTTGATGGACACCAGTGTCTGCGTTTAGGCACAAGTGGCTGCGTTTGATGGGCACAAGTGTCTGTGTTTGATGGGCACAAGTGTCTGTGTTTGATGGGCACAAGTGTCTGCGTTTGATGGGCACAAGTGTCTGCGTTTGATGGGCACAAGTGTCTGCGTTTGATGGGCACAAGTGTCTGCGTTTGATGGGCACAAGTGTCTGCGTTTGATGGGCACAAGTGTCTGCGTTTGATGGGCACAGTTGTCTGCGTTTGGGCACAAGTGTCTGCGTTTGGACACAAGTGTCTGCGTTTGGACACAAGTGTCTGCGTTTGATGGGCACAAGTGTCTGCGTTTGATGGGCACAAGTGTCTGCGTTTGGGCACAAGTGGCTGCGTTTGATGGGCACAAGTGTCTGCGTTTGATGGGCACAAGTGTCTGCGTTTGGGCACAAGTGGCTGCGTTTGATGGGCACAAGTGTCTGCGTTTGGGCACAAGTGTCTGCGTTTGATGGGCACAGTTGTCTGCGTTTGGGCACAAGTGTCTGCGTTTGGACACAAGTGTCTGCGTTTGATGGGCACAGTTGTCTGCGTTTGGGCACAAGTGTCTGCGTTTGGACACAAGTGTCTGCGTTTGATGGGCACAAGTGTCTGCGTTTGGACACAAGTGTCTGCGTTTGGACACAAGTGTCTGCGTTTGATGGGCACAAGTGTCTGCGTTTGGACACAAGTGTCTGCGTTTGGACACAAGTGTCTGCGTTTGATGGGCACAAGTGTCTGCGTTTGGACACAAGTGTCTGCGATTGATGGGCACAAGTGTCTGCGTTTGGACACAAGTGTCTGCGTTTGGACACAAGTGTCTGCGTTTGGACACAAGTGTCTGCGTTTGATGGGCACAAGTGTCTGCGTTTGATGGGCACAAGTGTCTGCGTTTGATGGGCACAAGTGTCTGCGTTTGGGCACAAGTGTCTGCGTTTGATGGGCACAGTTGTCTGCGTTTGGGCACAAGTGTCTGCGTTTGGACACAAGTGTCTGCGTTTGATGGGCACAGTTGTCTGCGTTTGGGCACAAGTGTCTGCGTTTGATGGGCACAAGTGTCTGCGTTTGGACACAAGTGTCTGCGATTGATGGGCACAAGTGGCTGCGTTTGATGGGCACAATGGCTGAAATTGATGGGGGGGGGGGGTTCAGTATTTTTCAGTTTGTTTGAGCACCAGCCGCCACTGGTATTCAGAATACCATCTCTGAATGCACAACACATATCTCTTAAAAGCGACTTTTTTTTTTTTTTCCAAACGACAAATTTTCTTTTTTTTTTTTTTTTTTTATTGCATTTTAGTGTAAATATGAGATCTGAGGTCTTTTTTGACCCCAAATCTCAAATTTAAGAGGCCCTATCATGCTTGTTTACATTCCTTGTAATCGGAATAAAAGTGACACAATTATTTATTTTTTTTTTTAAAAAAACAGTTAAAAATAAAAAGTAAAATAAATTTAAAAAAAAATAATTTTTTAATGCGCCCCGTCCTGCCAAGCTCACGTTCAGAAGCGAACGCAAATGAAAACGGTGTTCAAACCACACATGTGAGTTATCGCCGCGATCGTTAGAGCGACAGCAATAATTCTAGCCCTAGACCTCCTCTGTAACTCAAAACATGCAACCTGTAGAATTTCTTTAAACGTCGCCTATGGAGATTTTTAAGGGTCAAAGTTTGTCGCCATTCCACGAGCGGGCGCAATTTTGAAGCGTGACATGTTGGGTATCAATTTACTCGGCGTAACATTATCTTTCACAATATAAAAAAAAAAATTGGGCTAACTTTACTGTTGTCATATTTTTTAATGCAAAAAAGTGTATTTTTTTCCCAAAAAAAAGTGCGCTTGTAAGACCGCTGTGCAAATACGGTGTGACAGAAAGCATTGCAACGACCGCCATTTTATTCTCTAGGGTATTAGAAAAAATATATATGTAATGTTTGTGGGTTCTAAGCAATTTTCTAGCAAACAAAAAAATGTTTTTAAACTTTTTTAAACACCAAATCTCAGAAAGAGGCTCGGTCCTTAAGTGGTTAACCTACTTTCCATGCGTTTTTGATGCAGAAAAAACGCACTGGACTGCATGTGGTGTGAACTGACCCTTAGAATTCTGTGTATTAGTAGCACAGGGGGTTGGGCAAAAGTGGACTAGGACCTGGCCTTCAGAATGGTCAGAAACAGACCTTTGTAGGATCTTCACGTTTGGAAAGCTAGATTGTGCCCCAGTCACTACTTCCATCAGTACGGGTGAATCACTTTTGCCAGCAAAACGTACATTAAGAGATCAATTAAAAATTATTTTAAAAAATTGCAGAGCTATTTGTACTGTGAAAACTGTGTGTACACTTTATTTTGTGTAAAATCAAATGTTACTTGATTACTCCAGGTCGGATGTTTTTTACTCAAAAGAATACCGTGAATCGGGAATACACCGCATTATGGCCTCTAAATGGGGTTGATGATCATAGGAAATGAATACTTATTTATTCTCCAGGTCTGGTGTTCCTCATTCAAAAGAATATCAGGAATCAGGAAAATACCACATTCTGGCCACTAGATGGAGCTGATAATCATAGCAAATGAATACTTATTTACACTCCAGGTCTGGTGTTCATCATTCAAAAGAAACGCGTGAATCGGGACAATACCACATTATGGCCACTAGATGGAGCTGATGATCGTAGGAAATTAAGACTTGATCCTTAGCTCGATCTAGTGGCCAAAACGCAGTATTCATACGATTTTTAAAAACCGAATAACGTCCGACCTGCAGAGAAAAACAGCCTAGTAATTTTCGATGTTGCATAGAAAGAAAAGCCTTTGCAGTTTTGCAGGACGATTAGCCTGTAAATGTTTTATAAATACACCTCTTGAGTATTACCTTCGGCTGCTTGTGTGTTGAAAAGGTTGCTGATCTGTAAGCAGTTGGTCTTTAGTAGTTATTCATTATTATTAGTTCCTTTAATGGCTTTCCTAACCCTGAATTTTCTTTTAGTGCTGCGCACCGAGCAAGAGTTCCACCTCGCTGCAAAAACCAACAACGTCGAGAAGATGCAGCTGCTGATTGGAAGAGGGGTGAACGTCAGAGCGAAGAACAGTGTAGGTACAGTATCCCTTCTATGCTATAGTAGCAAGGTCTGATGTTTGGGATGTGTCCAGCAGGGCCGGGACAAGGGGTGGGCAGGAGGGGCGGCTGCCCTAGGCACTGTGGGGGGGGGGCGCCATGAAGAGATTGGGGGGAGGGGATTTGTGTTGGGATGGGGACTTTTGGGAGTTTGCTAAGAGTGGTGATTTAGGGGGGGTTTATGTTGGGATGGGGGAAGAGGATTTTTGCTAGGAGGGGCGAATTTGTGCTTAAAGATTTGCTATAGTAGAGGGGTGAATTGTTCTAGGAGGGGAATTTTTTTATTTGGGGGAGGGGGGGATTTGGGTTAGTAGGGATGATTGGGGGGTATTTGTGTTAGGACGGGAAATTTGAGTGGGGGAATTGGGGGGATTTGGAGTGGGGGAAGAGGATGTGTACTTAAGCTAGGAGGGGTGATTTTATTTTTATTTTTTTGGAGGGGGGGGGGGGGGGGGGCGGCGGCATTTGTGTTGGTAAAATTTGGGGGATGAGGGGGCAAAAGATTTATGCTGGGGGGGGGGGCATGAGGAGATTGGGGGGGGAGGGGATTTGTGTTGGGATGGGGACTTTTGGGAGTGTGCTAAGAGTGGTGATTTAGGGGGGGGGAGAGGAATTTTGCTAGGAGGGGGGAATTTGTGCTAAAAGAGTTGCTATGGTAGATGGGTGAATTGTTCTAGGAAGGGATTTTTTTTTATTTGGGGGGGGTTGGGGGATTTGGGTTAGTATGGATGATTGGGGGGTATTTGTGCTAGGACGGGAAATTTGAGTGGGGAGATTGGTCCTGGGAAGGGGATTTGGAGTGGGGGAAGAGGATGTGTACTTAAGCTAGGAGGGGTGATTTTATTTTTATTTTTTTGGAGGGGGGGGGGGAATTTGTGTGATGAGGGGGCAAAAGATTTATGCTAGGAGAGGGGATTTCAGCAGGGGGTCAGATTTGTACTGAGAGGAGGGGGATTTATGCTTGGGGGGGGGGGGTAACCATGCAGGTTAGTGCTCAATTTATTTTATTTTTTTTGGGGGGGGGGGGAATTTGTTGACACATAATGCTCTTGGGGGGAGCGCAGTTTGGTATGTTCCCCCTGGGCTCTAGATGACCTTGTCCCGGCACTGGTGGTAGGGGATAGTAGCAGTTAACATGAGTCTTGCGTAATCTAATGTACGGCCATTTCTCTAATGTGAATTGCTTTCAAGGACAGTTCAAGTAGAATTCAAACCTATACCTAACTAGCCTTAAAATTGTCCCCCCCCCCCCCAACACCTATACTAACTAACCTGTGTATGAAAGATCTAAAGCTTCGGTCATGTGACCTACTGCGTCAGCAAGTGGTAGCTGCAGGAGAGAGGAGTGAATGCCAACAACGGCCCTTGAAGCCCTATGGGTGACGTCATCGCTCCCAGAATTCCCAGCCTTTGTTGAGCACGCTCTCCTCTCCTCTGCAGTTGGCATTGGCTGACACAGGAGATCAAGTGACCGGACTGGAGCATGCTGAGAATAAGTAAGGATAATACATCTTTCTTACACAGGTTAGTTAGCTTCGGCATCAACCTGTGCAAGAAAGAGGAGGGAGCGCCAATAACGGATGGGTGACGTCACCTCTCCTAGAGTTCCCAGCCCTTGTTGAGCTCTTCTCTCCCCTGCAGCTGCCACTGGCTGACACAGGGAAATCATGTGACCTGAGCGGGCTGAGAATAGGTAGGCATTATTGTTATTATTATTGTTATTATTATTATTATTACACAGGATTTATATAGCGCCAACAGTTTGCACAGCACTTTACAACATGAGGGCAGACATTACAGTTACAATACAATTCAATACAGGGGGGAATCATTTGGGCTCTGCTCGTCAGAGCTTACAATCTAGAAGGGAGGGTCAAGTGATACAAAAGGTAATAACTGTGGGGGGGTTACGTGTAGGCAGAATAAGCTTCTCTGAAGAGGGGGTTTTCAGGGATCGTCTAAAAGCTAATAGAGTAGGAGATAGACAGATTGGTGTAGGGAGTTCCATTGGATGGGAGAGGCTCTGGAAAAGTCCTGGAGGCGACATGGGAGGAGGTGATGAGGGAGCAAGAGAGCAGGAGGTCTTGGGAGGAATGAAGGGAATGATTTTGGTTGGTATTTTGAGACTAGGCTAGTGATGTAGCTGGGGACAGAGTTGTGGGTGGCTTGTAAGTTTTTAGTATTTTGAATTTAATTTGTTTGGTGAGTGGAAGCCAATGGAGAGATTGGCAGAGAGGAGTACCAGACACAGAGCGATTGTACCCAAGTTTGGTGCCTTTCCACGAGCGGGCGCAATTTTTAAGCGTGACATGTTAGGTATCTATTTACTCAGCGTAACAACTTTCACATCACACAAAAAAATTGGGCTAACTTTACTGGTTTTTGTTTGTTTTGTTTTGTTTTTTTTTTAATGCATGAAACAGTTTTTTTTTCGTTTTTTTTAAAAACAAAATGCATTTGAAAAATACAGTGCGAGATAAAAAGTTGCAGCGATGTATATAATGTTTGGGGGTTCTGTGTAATTTTCTAGCAAGTGGTAAGCAGTAAAGAGGTAATGCAACTCCTCTTCACCGCCTGTCAGTGGCGGCTGGTGCTCCAAAATTATATTTTTTTGGGGGGGGGGGGGCGCGCAAAAAAAATTTTGAAAAAAAAAAAAACATCAAGCGCTGCCGCTGTGCCCATCAAGAGCTGCCGCTGTGCCCATCAAGAGCTGCCGCTGTGCCCATCAAGCGCTGACGCTGTGCCCATCAAAGGCTGCCAGTGTGCCCATCAAAGGCTGCCAGTGTGCCCATTAAATGCTGCCAGTGTGCCCATCAAAGGCTGCCAGTGTGCCCATCAAAGGCTGCCAGTGTGCCCATCAAAGGCTGCCAGTGTGCCCATTAAATGCTGCCAGTGTGCCCTTGAATTGCAATGCATGAATCTATCTATTGGCGATAGAGGGGTGGCTGGAGAGAGGGGGCGCCCTTATGGACACACCGCCACTGCCGCCTGTCATATGCTCCCCTGAAGAGTGATCCAAACGCTGATCGACCATCAGGTGCCAAATCACATGTGAACAAGCCCTTTGGATAAGGTGAACTTAGCCTTTGACAGGCACACAGAGTCTATTTCGTCTTCAGGTGATCAATCTTCAGTTTGTCACTTTGTTGCGTGCAAAAGAAAATGGTAAAACTGCTTGGAAATACCAACAGCCACGTGTATGGAAGGGTAGGGTAGGGCAGATTCACCTTGCACACAACAAACACACAACAAACACACAGAGATGTGAGCAAACATTTGAGAAATGTCCGGCTGCGTCAGGATCATCTCAGTAGTAACGATGTCTTTGCCCCGGGCTCCTCCTGGCCGGACAGACACTGGATCACCGTCTCCTTCTTCTTCCTTTACTTGTGTTTCAGGTAGACAGGACAGCCTTACACTGGGCGGCTGGAGCGGGCAAGAACAAGCGCTCAGACTGCTGCTGGAACATGACGTGCCCGTGGACGAGGACGACTCTGTATGTGTCAGGTGACCCCCCCACCCCCCACCCGGGCACACAATCGCCCTTCACACTCACTACATATCATTTCCACAAAGCAATGGTTCTTCCAGTACTTTATTTTTTTTTAACCAAAGACATGTAGCACAATACATTTTTTAGCCTAAATTTATTAGGAAATTTGATTTTATTGGATATGTTTTTCTAACACAAAGTAGAAAATGTTGTTTTTTTTTCATTTTTCACAACAAAAAAATATATATATACAGTTTATATAATAAAAACACTAATTTTTCTTATGCTATTCCCTCAAGTTTTAAAGCGGTTGTAAACCGCGGATGTTGTATAGAAAAGAAAAAAAAAAAAAACCTGCAAGGAAATGGCATAATGTGCTAGTATGCATGGCATACTAGCACATTATGAAATACTCACCTTGAAACGAAGCCCTCCAGCGCTGTACTGTCACCGCTGAGATGGGTTTGCACGCTCCGGCTATGTGATTGGCCAGAGCTGCAATGATGTCAATCCCGCGCATTCTACATTTCACCCACTTTTTTAAATTAAAATAACTGACTTTTTATTGTGTTTTAGCAGATTAGAATAACCTGTAGACAGGCCTTTTTTGTTTTTCGCAGAGGATAGGTGCAGGAACCCACCCTCCCCAATCAACCGACCCCAACCCTATTCCCTTTGCCAATCCCACCATTGCTTGG
>JBBGZY010002564.1:362500-391469 GCA_037952925.1 Lithobates clamitans | reverse complement strand
GAGGAATTTGGCTGGCATACCACACACAGAATATTACAAATACGCACAGATTACTCAACTCCTGAAAAAACAACCCAACATATTTACCAACTTGCCAACAAAGATACTCCAATTTCTATCACAAACCACAACAAAATTAAAAGGGATATCAACCCTTTATCTAGGTCTCCAAGAAAAAAAGGTTTGCACAAAATCCCCAAACATAATAGCTTGGGAAACAGAAATGGGACAATGTTACCCGGCAAAAAAATGGGAAATAACTTTTAACAATATATACAACTCCACCAAAAGCACCAACCTAAGGGAAATGCAGCAAAAAATATTCCACAAGTGGTACCTCACACCCAGTCGCATATCTAAAATCTATCACAACTCCTCTCCTGAATGTTGGAGACTATGTGGGGAGTGCGGTACGTTATCCCATATATTATGGAACTGCCCCAAAATAAAACCACTCTGGAGGCAAATAGAAAGTTTAATAAGAAATTTTTCGCAACAAACCCCGCCTTTAAGCTTATCAATGGCAATACTATCAATGAACCTAGATTCTATCCCAAACCAATTCAGAACAATAATCTCACACATATTGTTGGTAACCAGGCTTACAATTCTTAGACACTGGAAGGAAATAGAACCCCCATCCATATCAGAAGTAATAACCACAGTCCACAATTACGGTACATATGAAGTTTTACACGCATCAGCTATGGGGAATTATGAGAAGTTATCCAAACTATGGGCTCCATGGAACTCATGGTACTCAAGGCGATTGATTTACTGAGAGTAAGAATAAGTTGAATTGAGCCATCTACCTAGGGGAAGCAATAAGTCTGTTGGGTCAAGTTTTATTTGCTTACTTGTTTCTTTTTTTTTTAATTTTATTTCTATTCCTTATTTTTCTATATGTTACCTTAAATAAATATTAAGTCCAGAGGTACTCTATCTATAAAGGTACAAGAAAATACTAACTTACCAATACAAACAGTCAGGTATTTGTAACCACTAAAAGCACTAAGAGTAAGATGAAGCAAACGTGGCCTCATGTCAGCGGATGCGACCACAATGAGAGATCGCTCAATCCAAAGATGGAGTGGCCATGAATATATACCACAACAGGAATATTACATATACTTAACATAACGTAAGATACAGTTATTGAAATGAGAAAAATGTGTAGAATGTTATAGTACTATGGAAAGAAAATCAACAATACACAATTGTATGTATCATATCTTGTACAATGTTCAATAAAAAATATTTAAAGAAGAAAGACCATAGAACGTGCAGATGCTATCTTTCAATATGTGTGTATCCAATCATGAATGTTAGTGTGTTCCTTAATCTTATCATGTGATTAATGTTTATAAATATGTTACTACCAGATATTACTGTTACAGAAACTATAGAAGTGTGCATTTCTATTTATATGAAATTTAATGTATGTAAACATGTATCTATGCATTATTAAATATTCTACTATCCACCATTCTATTCATTTTGTTAACATGAGCTTCATATAAAGTCCCACCCTTATTGTTGCATCTTTACTGCTTTTCCTGTTGCATTTTTGCTCCTTTCCTCATAAACTAATTTGGGTTATTTTTACCAAAGATATGTAGGAGTATAAATTTTGGCCAAAATGTATGAAGAAAAATTACTAATTTGCTACATTTTATGACAGAAACAAAGAAAAAGGCTTTTTTTACAAAATGTGCTTTTTTTTAATTTATAGCACAAAAAATAAAAAAACCCACTCAAAACCCAGCTCTATTTGTGTGAAAAAAAAGGATGCCAATTTTATATGGGTACAGTGTTGCATGACTGAGTAATTGTCATTCAAAGTGCGAGAGCGCTGAAAGCTGAAAATTGGTCTGGGCAGGATAGGGGTATAAGTGCCCTGTATTGAAGTGGTTAATTGAACAAGCTTAAGTTGTAAGCGGATTGGCTACCATGCACAGCTACACCAGATTTTGCAATCTAGCAACTCCTTTATGTCTGGAAGAAAAAAGGGATTTAACCTCCACATATGGAAGGACTTTTGTATGCGAAAGTTATTCTGTGAGTAATAACCACTGTCTGTGATCTGATGTTGTGTTCAGCAATCATCAAATAATCAGAAAAGACAGAAAAGAAAACAAACTATCAATGAATCACAAACAATTGAACAGTAAGCCTGGGTTCACACATGTGCAAACACAGATATTGCATGCGATTCACACCTGCATTACTGTGCCGATCACATGCGATGTTTGTGCAATGCGAGTTCAGCCATACAGTTTGTATGGCTGAACTCGCATTGGATTCACACAAAAAAGGTGCAGGGACTTTTTTTTTCCTGCACTGGAATTGGATCACACCCATGCAATCTGATTCCTGTCTAAATCCACAGTTCGCACTGCGATCTGTGAACCGATCTGGGGGTGTCACTAACATTGTATTGACACCCTCAGCGGTTCGCAGAGGGTAGTGTGAACTGCCTGCTGGAGAGATGTGATGTGGGAACACATGTCCCTGTGTATGTGTGCATGTGTCCTGTGCAGCCTACCTGTGACCTGTGCATGCCCCAGTGTGGCGATCTCCATCCTCCATGTGCTGCTCTGCACCGATCAGCATGTGATAATACCATTCGGCGGCCATCATTCCACTATTGAAAAGCCGCACCTCCTCCTGGTCTGTGATAGGCAGAACACTCCATTTCCCAGCAGGCAGCGGTCAGCCTATCACAGACATTCTCTCATTCTCATACCACGGACGAAGATGAGAGAATGTCTGTGATAGGCTGTACACTGACTGCTGGGAAATGGAGTGTTCTGCCTATCACAGACGAGGAGGAGGCGCGGCTTTTGAACAGTGGAATGGCTGCTGGATGGTATTATCACACGCTGGCCACCATCTGTCTGCATGACACGCTGATCATGTAGGCAGACGGCGGTGACTCGAGTATAAGTGGAGGGGGGCACTTTCATCCTTAAAAAAAGGGCTGAAAATCTCGACTTATACTCGAGTATATACGGTAAGAGATATTGCATTTTCCCAAAACCTCCACCCACAAAAACTGAAGAGAAAGAAAAGTAGAAGAAAAAAAAACACACCATAACAAAGCTCAATAATGTACTTTTATTTTACCAGCAGAAAAAA
Organism: Lithobates clamitans; assembly: GCA_037952925.1. Taxonomy (NCBI): domain Eukaryota; kingdom Metazoa; phylum Chordata; class Amphibia; order Anura; family Ranidae; genus Lithobates; species Lithobates clamitans. The sequence goes on along the minus strand of JBBGZY010002564.1, from coordinate 388,331 downwards.
ATTGTACATTCATTTCATTCAAAAGACTTATTCAAAACACCCACCATCAGCCCACAATCCACACATACATACATTGGTGACCATGTTCTGCTGGAAGCTGCATTTCGGTATACACAATTAAACAACGACATCAAAAAGGGTAGAAGGTCATCAGATGCATCCAACCAATGTTTGCATGATCAGACAGGAACAATACACACTCAACATTGACAGCATGGCCACATAAACCCACTTTTGTTTGAAAAAATGCACAAGAATTTCAGCAAGTATCCCTAATTGGGCATTTGTCAATAAGCACAATATCATTCCTTCTCCCCCACAAATCGTAGCAAAAAAACTAACCTTCTCAGGCCAAACAAACCCCCCCTACTGCAGGCCTTTATATAAGAGGGGTTGTATTGTTAACACACTGACACACCCAATAGAAGTACACACCCACCAGTATCTTTCAATCTATCTCTTTATGTATGTCTAAAGTGATTGCACCTGATGAGCAGGAACACATAATACTATCCGCAACTGTGTTAGCTCTTGGCTATGTACATCAAATCTCCAACTACAGGCCAAAGATCGAAGTCCAATGGCATCCACATAAACAAAGCAACAGTTTTCTAAGCATATGCACCTGTGCAGTGTAAACCATAAAATTTTAAATGTCCAAGTCCCTGGGCATGATTAGTGCTAAAAAACATTAACATCAGTCCCTGGCTGCAATGAGCTTCCAAACTAAAATCCAAATGTAACTTTCTTACATTAGAACCTATTTTGACAGGAGACAAATAAGATGCCTCCATGTCTTTGGATTGTGGTGAGAAACCCACACAGGGAGAACATATAAACTTCAACACAAGCATTAGCATGTTGGGGAATTGAACCAACATCCCAGGTGTTGCTAGACAGAACTGCTACCCACTTAGACACCAGGCAACCTCACACATGTTCTCTGCATCTCTGGGGTGTGAACCAGCCCTAAGTCCATAGCCATGCTCAGTGTCACAAGCAATATACAATATATTGGCCTAAGTATTGGGACGCCTGCCTTTAAAAGGACCTGAACTGTAAAGTATTAGTATTGGGTTCAAAACTCATTTGGCCCACCCTTTGCAGCTATAACAGCTTCAACTCTTCTGGGAAGGCTGTCCACAAGGTTTAGGAGTGTGTCTATGGGAATGTTTGACCATTCTTGCAAGTGCATTTGTGAGGTCAGGCACTGATGTTGGACGAGAAGGCCTGACCTACAGTCTCCTCTCTAATTCATCCCCAAGGTGTTCTGTTGTGTTGAGGTCAGGACTCTGTGCAGGCCAGTTAAGTCCCTCCACCCCAAAATCACTCATCCATGTCTTTATGGACCTTGCTTTGTGCACTGGTCCAAATGATTTTGTGGAGGGTGGATTATGATGTGGGGTTGTTTTTTCAGGGGTTGGGCATGGCCTCTTAGTTCCAGTTAAGGGAACTTTTAAGGCGTCAGCATACCAAGACATTTTGGACAATTTCATGTGGGAACAGTTTGGGGAAAGCCCCTTCCTGTTCCAACATGACTGCACACCAGTGCTCAAAGCAAGGTCCATAAAGACATGGATGAGCAAGTTTGGGGTGAAGAAACTTGACTGGCCTGCACAGAGTCCTGGCCTCAATCCGATAGAACACACTTTGGCTGAATTAGAGCAAAGACTGCGAGCCAGGCCTTCTCATCCAACATCAGTGCCTGGCCTCACAAATGCACTTCAGGAAGAATGATCAAACATTCCCATAGACACACTAAACCTTGTGGACAGCCTTCCCAGAAGCTGTTCTAGCTGCAAAAGGGTGGGCCAAATCAAATTTTAACTCTACAGACTAAGAGCCCATTCACACAGGGACGACTTGTCAGGCGACCTAGTCGCCTGACAAGTCGCCTCCCGTTCTGTGCTATGGAACCGTTCTAAGGGGAGCGACGCAAGTCGCTCCGACTTAGAAAAAGGTTCCTGTACGACTTCGGGGGCGACTTGCATAGACTTATATACAGAAGTCGTTTTGCAAGTCGCCCGGGCAGTCGTGTGCAGGTCGCCTTGGTGAGGCGACCTGCAAGTCGTGTTGCCCCTGTGTGAATGGGATCTAAGACTGGGCTGCCATTAAAGTTCATGTGTGTGTAAAGGCAGGCGTCCCTATACTTTTGGCTAAATAGTGTATCTGGAAAAGATTTACAATGGCGGTGGAACCCTCCAACACATAAATACTACATTTAGACATAGTTATAGAACATGGGAGATGAGACAACTTCTCTACATGAAGCAGCATGTTTGGGATTTGAACCCAAACCCTCAGGGATCCTAAGCAAAAGTTCTAACCTCTAAGCCACAGAGCTGCCATGTGTGAGAACCTCCTACACATAACTACACATAAAAACACATAAATGCTGCATTTCTTTGGCTTTATAGGTGATGGAATTACATTACTCAAGAGTTATTCTTCTTGATTTATTCTGTGATATTTGGTGTTTTTTTTGTGGGTGAGAGTAGAATATTACCTACAATTTTTTGGGAATTACATTTTGATTTCTGATGTTGGTACACATATCACATTTTTTGGGCTCAAATTATGAATATTTGGAAATAATAAAAAGCACAAAAAATTGTGATTCATTTTAAATTTGCATCAGCAATGGTATTGTTTGTGGATTGTAAAGATATCCATGTGAGTTTGGATAAAGATTGTTGTGAGATGGAGAGTAACAAGTGAAAGTGACAGAAAAATATATTTTACCAAAGCATCAAAACATTTCACATTCTAGCATTCTTAAAAACAAAATGGCTAAAACTTCATTTGGACTAGAATAGAGCAGATTTTCACTTCCAAAAAAAGCCCTCTAATTAGCTCTCATTTTGGTATTTACCATAGCGTCGGGTAAAAAAAGACACTTGAGTTAACAGGAGAGCTATTTTCAGGTCTGAGCATGCTCAGTTGTGTTGGCACCTAGTTGTCCAAAACAGGGACTTTTTCACTTCTCAGACTTTTAAAGATATTTCAGTGTAGAAATCACTTTTTCACACAGTTTAAAAGCAGATTATCTTTAAATAATATACTGCATATTTCAGTACCATTTAGGCAATTATATCATGCTCTAAACATTATTTCCATGTGCACTACACCAGGTTTTAGCAGAGTAAGGGTTTGGGCGCTATTTGGTTTCAGGGAACTATAGTAAATTCGATTTTGGGAGTATTTTCTCACCAGCGCTATAGTGAATACCATTTTAGCGCTAATTAGCGCCAATTTGCTGCTAATAAGCATTAAATTGCCATTAAATAAGCGCTAATTAGCGGCAATTAGCGCTAATTATCACCGCAGCTCTATAGTAAATGACCCCCACTGTGTCCGGTGAAGAGTCAGGTCCTGACCCCCCTTGACCCCCACCCTTCCAATGGGTTCTATCAGAGACGAGGAAATTAATCCTCAACTCCCGGGATATCTTGTTCTGGAGATATCTCAGATAAAAACATGGGCTTGGAGCTGAAACACCGTTGGGTCGTCATATAACTCTGATTTTAAACAGAAATAACTAAGCCAGAGTCGTATTATGAGGACTCGTCTGTAAAACTATTGAGAGAGCAAAGAAAAAGGGATAGCGAAAAGTAAAGAGGAGAGAAGGAAAAGAGAGGAAAGAAGGGAGAGAAGAGTAAGGTAAGGTGCCTTTCTACCTGGTGTAAGTCCCCAATATCAGAGTCCCACCGTGCTAACAATGCCAGGTATCAGGGAGATTCCAAGATACTGAGCCCAGGGTTCCCATATTGCTATAAATCGCTCAGTTGTACCTAAAATGGAACTCATCAGTTTTTCTTGTGCCAATATCCATGAAATCTTGTTTTCATGGATAATAGATAGACCGTGGGTAGTTTCCATGCCTTGGCAATAGTCAATTTAGCCCCTGTCAAAACAAACAATATCAGTCTGCGAGTGAGTTTAGGGATGCTCAGTGCTAGCACATTAAGCAAGGCTATTGCAGGTGTCTGGGAAATAGTGCAACCTGTAACCTTGCGGATAAGGTGAAAGACTTTATTCCAGAACCCCCTTATTGTAGGGCATTCCCACCATATGTGAAGCATGGTACCTAGGCCTTGGCATCCTCTGAAACACAGAGGAGATGAGGAAGGATACATATGGGCCAGTCTGTTAGGGACTAGGTACCATCTCTTATACACTGTCTTTTTGTTTTACTTGTGATCACTTTTATGTACTACGTTTTTTTAGTAATAAATAACCCTGATTTACACTATGTGGAGGCATCCCCCTTTTTTTCCACATACCTCCGGGATTTGAGAAAACGTTTGTATCTTGGAACCTGTCCGGGGTTCCTTCCGGTCGATCCAGAGGTGAAATCTTGGTTCGCAGACGTTCCATCCGTCCTTGACTACTTCATACATCTGCCCTTGGTGGCACACAGCTCGAATGACTCTATGCTGATGGCAGTAGAGTTCAACAGTTCCGGTAAGCGTATCCAATCTATCTCTCTTTTTGATGACATCTAAGTGGATATTTGGAAAGCTGAGGGAACCTCTACACTGTTGACACTGATTGGTCGTAGACTACTACTTCATCTGACAACACGTCGCCATTGGGACATACACTTATGCTTATAGAGACATTTACTTTATACCACACATGGTGTTTTTTTTCCTTTTCAGCGCTACAATTTATTTTATTATATTGGTTCACATTTTGTCACATGTTTTGTAGCAGCTTTTTTCTCAACTGTTTGGGTAGAGCATTAATCATCCCCCCTTTTTCGATGTACTGCAAGACCCAAAAGAGCAGCTGTGTGAATGAGCACACCAGGAGGGGTGTGAATACAAGTAAAAACATTCAGGAGCAACCTGAATTGAAAGCGTTGATCAGGACAGTCTTGAAAGGAAAAACAGTCAAATAATAAAAATGTTCAATGAGATAAAAACATGTGTCGATTTAATAATAACATGTGATTGGATGAAAAATTATCTAGGCATCTCCTTGCATAGATGGAACTACTGCAAAGCGTGCTCCTCACTGTGAGAGTACCTTAAGCAACAGTCAGTGGTGGACTGGCTTGGTGAGGACAGTGTGGAGCCTCGATGGGATCCCCTATGGTGTGTGGCGGAATCATGCGGCAACCAGGAAGCAAAGGGGGGACCGAGAGGCAGCCAGAGCAACCACCGACCGGAGCAAGTGGATGGGAACACCAGAACATGACGTCATACGATCAAGGAACGCAGGTCCAAAATGAAGCTTGGAGCACAACAGATGGAGAGCAAGCTGAGGAGAGTGGAGAGGGAAGATAGCTGTCCACTTGGCTATGCGTATTGGGGTGTGGCCCTTCTTTAGGTCATGTGACATATACTGAAAATGGGGTTTAAAAAGGGATGGACCGCGGGAAGAATCACAAATTTTAAGGAACCATGATTGCTTGTTTTTTCCACCGCAGCAAACCTCCATCATTTAAACAACTTGATGACAAAGACTTATTATATATATACACTACAAACAATTAGACAAAGATAAGGGTATTCAATACAAATAAGCAGGACAAAAAACAATGGTTGTAATATGAATTAAATGTCTCAATTGTGATCAAATATATATATGTATATAATGAAAAAAAAAAATAAAATAAAATAATACATTTGAATTGCTAATGAAAATAAAATTAATAATAATAATTAATAATGATAAAGATGATTCTCAAAAAAGTAAAATACGATACAGACCATACTGTGTGTGATAGCCCAAAGTATATAATCATTAAAGATTAATGACAATAATAATATTCATGACAGAACCAGACAAGTTAGTTAATTAATTCAATGATTCGTTTATAATTAATGTTACCATGGTTCATAGTGTCAAAACCCAATGAGAACCTAATTGGTGTTTTATCCATTACCATGCATATATAACAAGTATATGGATGAAAAAATATATAATGGTAATTGGAAGCCATGTAGAAATGTACAAGTAGTGCCCAATACAAAACATCCTATGCTATATGTTTACTATGATCCCCTCAGTATGTAACCTATGGGTAGACCCTGAGGATATACAGACTGAAAACTGGTGGTGACTAGGGATGAGCTTCATGTTCGAGTCAAACCCATGTTCGACTTGAACATCGTCTGTTCGCCCGTTCGCCGAATTGCGAACGATATGGGCCGTTCGCGCCAAATTCGTGTGGCGCGTCACGGCCCATAATTCACTGCGGCATCGCAGTGCATTGCTGGCTGATGATTGGCCAAGCATGCACTATGACCCGCATGCTTGGCCAATCACAGCGCCGTCTGAACAGAGAGCCGTAATTGGCCAAAGCCAAGGAGGCTTTGGCCAATTATGGCTTAGGGGATTTAGTACACGCCCCACACTATATAAGGCCGCCTGCACGGCGGCCCTGTGTAGTGTGTGTTCCGGCGTTCATTGAGAGAGAGAGAGAGACAGACAGTGACATTTGATTTGAGTTAGATAGATTAGGCAGAACAGCCAGTCAGTTTAGCTGCACTTACAGTGTTTTGTGTATATATATGCATCCCAGGTGTTGCATATATATATATATATATACACTGTATTCAGTTTAGCTAGATCCGTTCCTGTTATCTTCCTACTGACAGGCAGGCTTGTCTTGTTACAGTATTTACAGCTACCTGAAGAAAATTGCTGGTGTTCTTTTGATCCTATTAGTACCACAGTCAGGCAGCTAGACTATTTACAGTTAGTGCAGTGCATCCTGCTCACAGTGTTCAGCTAAAACTACAAGTTGGTGTAGTGAGATCTCTGCACAGTGTTCATCTCAAGCTACAAGTTAGTGCAGTGCGTCCTGCTCACAGTGTTCAGCTAAAACTACAAGTTGGTGTAGTGAGACCTCTGCACAGTGTTCATCTCAAGCTACAAGTTAGTGCAGTGCGTCCTGCTCACAGTGTTTAGCTAAAACTATAAGTTAGTACTGTGCGTCCTGCTCACAGTGTTCAGCTAAAACTACAAGTTGGTGTAGTGAAACCTCTGCACAGTGTTCATCTAAAGCTACAAGTTAGTGCAGTGCGTCCTGCTCACAGTGTTCAGGTAAAACTACAAGTTAGTGCTGTGCGTCCTGCTCACAGTGTTCAGCTAAAACTACAAGTTGGTGTAGTGAGACCTCTGCACAGTGTTCATCTCAAGCTACAAGTTAGTGCTGTGCGTCCTGCTCACAGTGTTCAGCTAAAACTACAAGTTGGTGTAGTGAGACCTCTGCACAGTGTTCATCTCAAGCTACAAGTTAGTGCAGTGCGTCCTGCTCACAGTGTTTAGCTAAAACTTTAAGTTAGTGCTGTGCGTCCTGCTCACAGTGTTCAGCTAAAACTACAAGTTGGTGTAGTGAGACCTCTGCACAGTGTTCATCTAAAGCTACAAGTTAGTGCAGTGCGTCCTGCTCACAGTGTTCAGCTAAAACTACAAGTTGGTGTAGTGAGACCTCTGCACAGTGTTCATCTCAAGCTACAAGTTAGTGCAGTGCGTCCTGCTCACAGTGTTTAGATAAAACTATAAGTTAGTGCTGTGCGTCCTGCTCACAGTGTTCAGCTAAAACTACAAGTTGGTGTAGTGAGACCTCTGCACAGTGTTCATCTAAAGCTACAAGTTAGTGCAGTGCGTACTGCTCACAGTGTTTAACTAAAACTATAAGTTAGTGCTGTGCGTCCTGCTCACAGTGTTCAGCTAAAACTACAAGTTAGTGCTGTGCGTCCTGCTCACAGTGTTCAGCTAAACCTACAAGTTGGTTAGTGAGACCTCTGCACAGTGTTCATCTAAAGCTACAAGTTAGTGCAGTGCGTCCTGCTCACAGTGTTCAGCTAAAACTACAAGTTGGTGTAGTGAGACCTCTGCACAGTGTTCATCTCAAGCTACAAGTTAGTGCTGTGCGTCCTGCTCACAGTGTTCAGCTAAAACTACAAGTTAGTGCTGTGCGTCCTGCTCACAGTGTTCAGCTAAAACTACAAGTTGGTGTAGTGAGACCTCTGCACAGTGTTCATCTAAAGCTACAAGTTAGTGCAGTGCGTCCTGCTCACAGTGTTCAGCTAAAACTACAAGTTGGTGTAGTGAGACCTCTGCACAGTGTTCATCTCAAGCTACAAGTTAGTGCAGTGCGTCCTGCTCACAGTGTTTAGATAAAACTATAAGTTAGTGCTGTGCGTCCTGCTCACAGTGTTCAGCTAAAACTACAAGTTGGTGTAGTGAGACCTCTGCACAGTGTTCATCTAAAGCTACAAGTTAGTGCAGTGCGTACTGCTCACAGTGTTTAACTAAAACTATAAGTTAGTGCTGTGCGTCCTGCTCACAGTGTTCAGCTAAAACTACAAGTTAGTGCTGTGCGTCCTGCTCACAGTGTTCAGCTAAACCTACAAGTTGGTTAGTGAGACCTCTGCACAGTGTTCATCTAAAGCTACAAGTTAGTGCAGTGCGTCCTGCTCACAGTGTTCAGCTAAAACTACAAGTTGGTGTAGTGAGACCTCTGCACAGTGTTCATCTCAAGCTACAAGTTAGTGCAGTGCGTCCTGCTCACAGTGTTTAGCTAAAACTATAAGTTAGTGCTGTGCGTCCTGCTCACAGTGTTCAGCTAAAACTACAAGTTAGTGTGGTGCGTCCACCTCACAGTGTTCAGCTAAACCTACAAGTTATTTTTTTGCGAGCTCTGCACAGTGTTCACCTAAAGCTACCTGTAGAAGGTTGGTGGTGTTTTCCTGATCCTATCACTACCGCAGGCAGCTAAAAAAGCTACAAGTTCGTTTTTTGCGAGCTCTGCACAGTGTTCAGCTAAAGCTACCTGTAGAAGGTTGGTGGTGTTCTCATACTACAGGCAGGCAGTTGATTTTTCTAGCTGCAGTATCAGTACATATATATATATATATATATATATCCCAGCTTAGTGCAGCTACAAGCCATTAGTATGTCTGGAAGGCCAAGAAGGAGAGGCAGACAGTCACAAGCCAATAAGAGAGGGCAAGCAGGCTCTGTGTCTAGTGCTGGTCATGGAGACAGTGCATCCTCATCAGCACGTGGCCGTGGGACACGCTTGGCCTTTTTTTCGGCAGCTGGCCGTGTTGAGCCGCAACATGCGGAAGACTTGGTCGAGTGGATGACCAAGCCGTCCTCATCCTCCTCATCCTCTCTCACCCATGCCCAGGGTACTTTGTCTGGCAAAGCAGCGGCTTCTTCCCTCGGCTCAATGTCATCAGTGACTCCTTCCCTAGCCCCACCATGTCCTTCTGAGGAGTCCCTCGAACTGTTTGACCACAGTGTTGGGTACATGCTCCAGGAGGATGCCCAGCGTTTGGAAGGCTCTGATGATGATACTGAGCTCGATAAAGGCAGTAACATGAGCATGGACAGAGGGGGTGCCCAAGAAGGACAACAATCTGGCAGTCATGCTCCCCCTGCTGCAGCATACTGCCAGGTTTGCTCCAGTGATGAGGAGGGAAGGGATGATGAGGTCACTGACTCAACGTGGGTGCCTGATAGGAGAGAGGAGGAGGAGGAGGAGGCAGCACATCACCAACGAGGCAGGATGCCCTTCAGGGGCCAGCCTAAGGGCAGCACATTGACTGCATCACACCCCAAAGCTCCACATGTGCAGAGCGCTGCAGTCTCTGCGCGTTATTTAAAAAGTTCTTTGGTGTGGGCCTTTTTTGAGACGAGTGCATCAGATCGCACCGCTGCTATTTGCAACATATGTCTCAAGCGTATCTCGCGTGGCCAAAACATCTTCCGCTTGGGTACCACATGCTTGACCAGACATATGTTGACCTGCCATGCAGTTCGTTGGCAAGCGTATCTAAAAGACCCACACCAAAGAACAAAGAGGACCTCTCCTTGCTCCTCATCAGCTGAGATTTCCATCCCCACTAGACCTTCAGTCCTCTCTGAGACCTGCACTGAGAGGAATGAAGGTGTAGAATTAGGTGTGTCACAGCCAAGTACTTGTGGGCAATCTGCTTTTGGTACACCGACGTCAGATTGTACCAGGCAAATTTCCCTGCCCCAGCTGCTGCACCGCCGAAAGAAGTTTGCTCCCAGCCATCCACATGCCCAGCGGTTGAATGCTAGCTTGGCAAAATTGCTAGCACTTCAACTGCTGCCTTTTCAGTTGGTAGACTCTGCCCCCTTCCGTGCGTTTGTGGAATGTGCGGTTCCTCAGTGGCAGGTACCCAAACGCCACTTTTTCTCACGAAAGGCGATTCCGGCTCTCTACAGGCATGTGGAAGGCAATGTCCATGCCTTGCTGGACAGGGCGGTCAGCGGTAAGGTGCATATTACCGCTGACTCATGGTCCAGCAGGCATGGACAGGGACGTTACCTAAGTTTCACGGCGCATTGGGTGACTCTGCTGGCAGCTGGGAAGGATGCAGGACAAGGTGCAGTAGTGTTGGAGGTTGTTCCGCCACCACGCCTCTAAAATGCTAATGATTGTGACACACCTCTCTCCTCCACCCCCTCCTCTTCTTCTTCCTCCATGGCCTCTTCCTGTGCTTTGTCCTCGGAACCAGCGGTGCTCCGTAGCTGTTCAGGGGGCTACGCAAGTACGCAGGCCAAAAGATGCCATGCGGTGCCTGAGCTGGTGTGCTTGGGGGACAGGTGCCACACTGGGGCAGAGGTTCTGTCAGCTCTGCAGGGGCAGGTTCAGAGGTGGTTGACGCCACGCCAACTTAAGACAGGAATGGTGGTTTGCGACAATGGCACCAACCTCCTCTCTGCCCTCCGACAGGGACAAATGACCCATGTGCCCTGTTTGGCTCACGTCCTTAACTTGGTGATGCAGCGGTTCTTGGGCAGGTACCCGGGCTTACAGGATGTCCTGAGGCAGGCCAGGAAAGTCTGTGTGCATTTCCGCCGGTCATTTAATGCCAGTGCTCGGCTGACGGACCTCCAAAAGGAGTTTAACCTGCCCAAGAACCGCCTAATCTGTGACATGCCCACCAGGTGGAACTCAACGTTGGCCATGCTGCAGCGGCTGCACACGCAGCAGAGGGCCATCAATGAGTACCTGTGCGACTATGGCACCAGGACAGGGTCAGGGGAGCTTGATTTTTTTTCCCCACGCCAGTGGGCCATGATCAGAGATGCATGCACTGTCCTGTCACCATTTGAGGAGGCCACGAGGATGGTGAGCAGTGACAGTGCATGCATCAGTGACACTGTCCCCCTTGTCCACCTGTTGGAGCACACGCTGCGTGGAATAATGGACAGGGCACTTGAGGCAGAACAGAGGCAGGAAGAGGAAGACTTCCTTAGCTCTCAAGGCCCCCTTTATCCAGACAGTGTTCCTGCGTGCCCGCCAATCACACAGGAAGAGGACGAGGAGGAGGAGGAGGAGGAAGATTGTGTCAGTATGGAGGTGGAGCCTGGCACTCAGCATCAGCAGCAGTCTTTAAGGGATCAGTCCCAAGAAACACATGGACTTGTACATGGCTGGGAGGAGGTGGCTGCGGACCATGTCGTCCTTAGTGACCCAGAGGACTCCGGACCGAATGCCTCAGCAAACCTACGCTGCATGGCCTCCCTGATCCTGCAAAGCCTGCGTAAGGATCCTCGTATTTGTGGTATCAAGGAGAAGGACCAATACTGGCTGGCAACCCTCCTTGATCCACGTTACAAGGGTAAGGTTGCGGACCTTATCTTGCCATCGCAGAGGGAGCAGAGGAAGAAACATCTTCGGGAGGCCTTGCAGAAAGGTCTGTGCAACGCGTTCCCAGATACTGGGAGGTTACAAACTCCTGTTTCTGGACAACGTGTTGCTGAGGCTTCGGTCAGTCAAAGAAGGAGCGGTGGAGAAGGTGGCCGTCTGACCGATGCGTTCAGACAATTTTTTGGTCCGCAGCCCCAAGGTATGATCGGTTCCAGCAACCATCGCCAGCGTCTGTTTTACAAGTTGCAGGAATACCTAGGGGCAAGATCAGACTTGGACACCTTTCCCACCGAAAATCCTCTGGGTTACTGGGTCTTGAGGATGGATCACTGGCCAGAGCTTGCACAGTATGCAATTGAGCTACTGACCTGTCCTGCATCCAGCGTTCTTTCGGAACGCACATTCAGTGCTGCTGGAGGCGTGGTAACCGATCACAGGGTGCGTCTGTCCACCGACTCGGTCGATCGACTGACCTTCATAAAAATAAATCAGTCTTGGATCACCACCAGCTACCAAGCACCTGATGCTGATGTAACCGAATAATTTTTTTTTTAAATCTCAGATCCCTTCAAAGACTGCCTATGCTGATGCTGAGTGACTATCCCTGAGTAATTATCCTCTTCCTCCTCAATCATCACGCTGATAGCTTGTAAGAACATTTTTGGTTCTGGGCGCCACCACCAGTGCCTAAGGCACAATTTTTCTGCCCCTGTTTAACAGGGGCGTGTAATTACAATTTTTGATGTAATACTTTGCAGCAGGGCTCGTTCCTGCGTTCCAACTAGAGTGTCTGTGAGGGGTTGCAGTGTTGTGGCACCAGCACCAGTGCCTAAGGCCCAATTTTTCTGCCCCTGTTTAACAGGGGCGTGTAATTACAATTTTTGATGCAATACTTTGCAGCAGGGCTCGTTCCTGCGTTCCAACTAGAGTGTCTGTGAGGGGTTGCTGTGTTGTGGCACCAGCACCACCACCACCACCACCAAAGGCCCAATTTTTCTGCCCCTGTTCAACAGGGGCATGTAATTACAATTCTTGATCTAATATTTCACAGCAGGGCCCATTTCTGCACCCACCAAGAGCGAGTGAGGACTTACAGTGTTGTGGCACCTGCACCACCACCACCACGACCAAAGGCCCAGTTTTTCTGCCCCTGTTCAACAGGGGCATGTAATTACAATTCTTGATCTAATATTTCACAGCAGGGCCCTGTGAAGGCTTACAGTGTTGTGGCCACAACAATACCTAAGGCCCAAATTTCTGCTGAGTATATAGGGCAGGGACCTACTTTCAAACATCTAAATTACAAACGACTCCTACTTGCAAACGGAAGGAGACAACAGGAAGTGAGATGAAATCTACCCCTAGGAAGGGAAATTCTCTCCTGTAAGAGTTAATATGGGAAAAACATTTCTCCTTTCCACTGATGCTTTCCAATCCTTGTTCCACAAAAAAACCCAAATTCTCAAAAAGCATTTGTCATTGGGACAAAAAGTGAGGTGAAATCTTCTAAAGAGGAGGAAAGACAGCAAAACAAATGTCACAGGGGTGATAACCCTTCCCTATGTTTTCCAAAAAGCTTAAAAAAGATTTTTTGGCTGGAGCTAAACACGTTAAAAATGTACCCGTTCAAAATGACAAACAGATTCTACTTAACAACAAACCTACAGCCCCTGTCTTGTTTGCACCGCCTGTATACTGCTGTTCAGAGTATATAGGGCCTGGTGGCCCCACACCTTTCCTTCTTTTAATTTGGGTGCGGGGTTCCCCTTAATATCCATACAAGACCCAAAGGGCCTGGTAATGGACTGGGGGGTACCCATGGTGTTTGTCTCTCTGATTTTTATCCATATTGCCAGGACTGGACATTACATTAAACCCGCAAGCAGTTTTAAATGAGATTTTTTCCTTTAAAAATTACATTTGGTGCAGGGACTGTTCTAAACACGGGAAACACGCGCCACTTTACAGGCATACTATAGACACCCCCCAGGTACGATATTTAAAGGAATATTTCAGTTTTTTTTTTTTTACTTTAAGCATCATTAAAATCACTGCTCCCGAAAAAACGGCCGTTTTTAAAAGTTTTTTTTACATTGATACATGTCCCCTGGGGTAGGACCCGGGTCCCCAAACCCTTTTTAGGACAATACCATGCAAATTGGCCTTTAAAATGAGCACTTTTGATTTCGAACGTTCGAGTCCCATAGACGTCAATGGGGTTCTAACGTTCGTGCGAACTTTCGGTCCGTTCGCAGGTTCTGGTGCGAACCGAACCGGGGGGTGTTCGGCTCATCCCTAGTAGTGACAGGACAATAAGGAATGATAACAGAAGGAATCTAGATGATACTATGAAACTCTAGGCCTTTGTTCAACCCATTGGGAGATAAAGAAGCCAGTTTATAGGTCCAGAATGATTCTCGTTTACACAACAAGGAGAACCTCTCGTTATCAGTCAGAGAACCACCCGGGATGCATTTGATGGCCACAACCTTTAAACAATGAGTGTCCCCCGCCACTTCAAAACCTATCATGCTAAAAATATCCATTCGCTAAAGGTTGTGGCCATCGAATGCATCCCGGACGCAGAAAGATAAATTCTGGCCTAAAAAAACTTACTATTATATTTGTTATAGTTTTAACATAGGAATAGTGCACTCCTTAGTGTCTACAGCTCCTGTAAGCAAGACATTTTGAACTAATAAGTTATAGACATATTTATGATTGAACCAAACCACATTACTCTCTAGAACTGCATTGGGGCACTGATCTATTTGGTCTCCTCTTTGCCTCTCTCATCCCTCCCCTCGGCGAGTGCTGGCTTCAATTCAGGCTTCCCGGAACGGTGGGGAGACGTGAAGAAAGTCCTTCACGGTTCTCCCCTCTCACATGCTCTCGTACATGGTAGGAACACCAACATCCTCGTCCACCAGAGGGAGCATCACCGTGCCAGTGGCGTTCTTTGATCACCACTGGATGTTCAATAACTGCGGCACCACGTGCGCGCAGCATCATGACGTCACGCGATTGCGACAGTGGTGATGGCAATGGCCGGTGTTCTGCCGAGAAAGTTCCGCTCGGCGGATTAGTTCCCCCCCTCTACTGCGCATGCGCAGTAGAAGCCGGCGGAAATAGCCGAAGCGGAACAGCTGAAAATCAGCTGTACACGGCGCCTGTAAGAGGGCCCCTCGCGGGCTCGCTTCGCTCGCCACGCTTCGGGCACGGCCTCACTGCGCTCGGCACTTTTAGATTCCCCCTCTAGGTCCACTTGGATAGAGGGGAAGGAATCTGGACCCAGAGCGCAGGCGCCGTGTACAGCTGATCGAAGCGTTTGAGCTTCGGCTATCTCCGGCGGCCAACAGTAGTACGTACTGCGCAGGCGCTGCGCCTGCGCAGTACAGGGGGGGAACCTATCCGCCGAAGGAACTTATTCGGCAAGACACCGGAGCTTCAGCCCACAGGAATGCCGAGGGAGCCACACGATGATCGCCAGGGGCAGTGAGGACAAGGAGGGGGTGGAGTGTTTGGAACAACACCTGTCATTAATTAGTTCAGATACCATTTAAGCACCCCATCTCCTGGGGATCTCAAAGTGATCCCAGGCGAGTTCCCCACACACATACATTGGAAGGATTGAGGTTAAATGTAAGTACAATACTCAGTATAATACATTAACTTTTGGATTAGTGAACAACTGCAGTGCACCTTAAACAACTGATAATTGAGCATTTAAGTGTCTTTTTTTCACTTTTCACTACTCTGCATACCCAACAAGAGATTATACCTTTTGAGCCATACACTATAGGTAACATGGCACGGATTTAACAATCACTTATCACCATTAATTAATTCATGATTCATTACAACTTGTTTACACAGTCTCATCACATCATAGTTTGTTTTGCTTTTTTTGTCGTTTGTTTTTTGTTTTTCGTTTTCAGTTTGTTTTGTCACTTGTTTCTCACTTATGCATTCCCACACAATCACACATCACCCCCTCACACACAGGCCTTTAGATATTTCATATACAATACTCACCTTTCACTCTTATGACATATGCACTCACTCCACTCACATTGTTTTTTGATTTATTAATTGTACATATGCCATTATGCTACTTGATAATATTATGCCATTCATCTCACTTATTATATCCTTTTTGGCATGACATCATCACATTAATACTAAGATATAGCAACAACAATATAACACATCTTAACATACTGTATTTCTTTTAATACACATTCAATCAAAATCAACATACTTGTACATATAGGTGCCGATGAGCTCATTGGGGATTAAGACTATTATTAAATATTAAATAATACTTATACCTAACCACTCATTGAAATATATCCCAGGTGTCGTCCATCCCTTCCTCCTCTGTTGTTCCATTAATGTGTGACTCCTTGTAAGCCTTTTGGTGTTGGCTCATCTGGAGGGGTAAGGATTGACATATGAGGATTCCTCGATTAGTGCTTTTATCTCTGGATATGTGACAGTTTTTTGGAATTCATCCTTCGAGTGGTAAATATACTAATATAACATTACATATACATAGATGCTAGTACACTATAAAGTGTTAGAATAATGAACTTTTTTTGACATATTTCACCAGAATACAAAGTCCCTGAAGAAGACAGCATCATTGGTCGAAACGCGCCGGGGTATTCATGTGGATGTCAATCAAATTTTTTATATTTTAAATGTATTGTATTGCCATATATTGATGAAATATTCTTTTAGACATGCCCGTAACCAGAGTATATATTATTTTGTATAATTGATGAATAATCTGTGTGTTGCCGTCTGTATCAATAAATAATTTTAATATACTTTTACTATATGATCCTTACATTATTATGCCACTAAAAAAAACCCTGGGGGAATTTCCCAATCCTTCACCGATCAGTCTCCTTCCCTAGTCAGTCCCATCCCCCCACAGTTAGAATCACTCCCTAGGTAACACATTTAACCCCTTGATCACCCGCTAGTGTTAACCCCTTCCCTGCCAGTGACATTTACACAGGGATCAGTGTATATTTATAGCAATGACTGCTGTATAATTGTTAATGGTCCCAAAATAGTGTCAAAAGTGTCCGTACTCCCGATAAAAATCGCAGATCGCAGCCATTACAAGTAAAAAAAAAAAAAATAATAAAATTGCCATAAACCTATAACCTATTTTGTAGGCGCTATAACTTTTGCGCAATCCAATCAATATACGCTTATTGCGATTTTTTTTTACCAAAAACACGTAGAAGAATAGATGTTGGCCTAAACTTAGGAAAGTTTTTTTGGTTTTTTTTATTGGGATATTTATTTTAGTAAAAAGTAAAAAATATTGTGTTTTTTTCAAAATTGTCGGTCTTTTTTTGTTTATAGCGCAAAAAAAAAAAAAACACAGAGGTGACCAAATACCACCAAAAAGAAAGCTCTATTTGTGGGGGAAAAATTATCAAAATTTAATTTGGGTGCAACATTGCACGACTGCGCACTTGTCATTCAAAATGTTTCAGCGCTAAAAGCTGAAAATTGGCCTGGGCAGGAAGGGGGTAAAAATGCCCTGTATTGAAGTGGTTAAACTTTCCAGTATCTTCCCAACTACTGTATAGAAGTAAACTAACAGGTCTATAGTTACTTGGTAAATACTTTGATCCCTTTTGAAATATAAGCACCACGTTGGCCTTACTCCAGTCGAGTGGTACTATTCTAGTCATTAAAGAGTCAGTAAAAATTAGATACAATGGCTTTGAAATGACAGAGCTCAATTCTTTTAGGATCTGTGGGTATATTCCATCTAGTCCAGGTCCTTTATTTGCCTTTATTCTGTCTAAATATTTCTGGACCATATCAATTTTGAGCCATTGTGGATTATTTGGGGATGTGTCAATATCATCCCCATTATGGACATGAGCTCCCCCATGCTCCTTTGTATACACAGCGCTAAAGAAGTTGTTTAATAAATTTGCCTTCTTTTTGTTCCCAGTCACCCACTCCAAATTTTTTTGTAAAGGACCTACATGTTCAGACCTGACTTTTTTTACTATTAATATAGTTGAAGAATTTTTGGGGGTTTGTCCTACTATCTTTTGCAATCTGCCGTTCATTTTGAATTTTTGCTGCCTTGATTTCTTTTTTACATACTCGTTTATTTTGTTTAATTTGTTTAATTTGATTGGTTTCAGTTTCTGTTTTTGAATCAACAACTCACCTCTTTCATTCAATCTCTGCCGGACAGACGCAGGTTGGGTCTTTAAAACTACCCCCTTTGAGAAACTATTATTTTGTGACTTCCCCTTACCACACTCAGTTTCTCAAATCTATTCAATTCTGTCTACTTTCACTTACTCCAATCTCCCAGCTTATACAGCTAGTTGGGAAAGGAAAGTAGACATAAAATTCAGTAGTGAGGATTGGGGGAAAACATTTATTTTCTTTCTCATAAACCTTCTGCTTCTAGTACAGCTCAGGAAAAAAATGTCAAAATTCTCATCTGTTGGTATATATGCCCAGGTATCCTTCATCATATCAATCCAACCCTTCCGAATATATGTTGGAGGTGTCATAATTCAGTGGGCAATATGATTCATATCTGGGTCACATAGCCCCTTTTAAAAGTATTCTGGGAAACTTTACTTAATATATATTATACAGTAGTACACTCAGTTTACACTGCTGTGACCTCAAAGTCGTGCGACTTCCAGTGCGACTTTGCATTGTGACTTGATGGGTCTTCATTGCAATTTTTATGGGATTTTCATTGGCTTTGGACAATCATACCAATGCAGAGTGTGACGCATATTATTGAACTTAGTTTTTTTACTTTTCTATTTTTCCCAATCCTCATGGTAGAGTCTTGCTACTGCTGACTATGCTCGGTCTAACTTGTCTTGGTCTTTATAGGTTGGGTCCCTTGTATCAGAAATTGCAGAACGCTCATGTACAAGTCGGATGAGTTGTTCATTTTCAAGAGCATCTCTGTCTCTTGAAAACCATCTTTCCTGTACAGTGAACACAGCTGTATAATGTGCTTGTTAGGTGGACAAAGGCTTGGGAGGAGATTTTGAGCTGCAGGAATGGGCTGAGCCACAAGTACACAGCAGAAAATGGAATGGGAGTGGAGTATAGGACTAAAAAAAAAAACCTCTGAAGTTGCAGCCAAAGTTGCAAAGATAAGAAAAAGAAATGATTATTTTGTGATTTTAACATTGCAGTCTATGAAATCCCATTTTGTAAGGAACATGCAGAAAAGTAGTGCATGAATTTTTTTTTATGCCACTGCGACTTGAGTCACAGCAGTTAAGATGGCAACCATTGAAATGAATGTTAATAAAATGTGGGGAAGTTATCCACGCTCAAAAGAAATTAAGTTCACAGGTGATAAGGTCAAAACAAATTCACAATTGAATGTAGAAACATCAGCAGCAGCATAATTATTGTTGATTGCAATATAAAAAAATGTAGAAAGTTCATATACAGGCCTAACTGCATAAGTGAATAGAATCCAAGAAATATAGTGAATGGAAGAGATGAGACCCCCACACCAACTTCAGTGTGTATGACACCACACCACAGTGCTTACATCCAATCTCCTTACCAGAGAGCAGATCAAACAGGCATAATGACATGAAACATGAAACGTCTCCAGACGGCGACGACTCCACTACATGATCAAGCAGTGTGATTTCTCTCTTTAACTCAGGAACCTAATGGCAGATCTCCAGTAAATAATCCAAATTTCACACTCCACTTTGACTCGATCGCCAATCACAAGGGATGCACCCACAAGATGAAAATGAGAAGGCGCATAGTGAAGAAAGTTTGAATAAAATAAAAATTTTAATAAGACTGTACTTACAGACACAGGTAAAAATGAGCGTCACTGTTAAATATTGAAGGTGCCACGGCTCATAGTGTGCTTGTGTCTCAAAAGAAGTGTCTGATGCATTTCGACCAATAGGACGTTGTCAGAGGCATGGCCTATCGACACAAGCATGCATCTATATATACAAAGAGCCAGAACATTCATTACCAGATATGCGACGGCCGGAACTGGTGTAAGCCGGAAAACAAATGTCCAGAACTGCTAATTTAAAGCACTCCCAGGGCCAAAAATAAAAAATATAAACAAAAGGCCATTGTATCCAAGAAGGAACAAAAAAACGGAGTTACCCTAAACACACTCCCCAACCTAAAAACAATCAAAAATGGATGGGTGCATTATTACACTGCTGGGCTTTTAATAAAGAAAAACAAAGCCATATCAAAATGTAAAACTCTAATATGCCTCCCCACTTAAGTAATAGGGACAAACCTCAAAAAAAAAAAAAAAAAAATTCTATCTATCTATCTATCTGTCTGTCTATCTATAGATATATATAGATATATAATATATGTATTAAAAAAGAGTTACTTTCCTTATGGACTCAATGTCGATTGAATTGTTTCAACAACTATAGCTAATGAATTGTCCATTTTTGATTATATACTGTTAGTCCTCTTTTTTTTCCCATATATAGGTCTTCTCTTAATTAGATTTTAATATATTTTATTGTTTTGGCTGTTTAGAATTGGTTCCATCCAGATGGAAATGCTAGTTGACATGCATAAAGTTGTTTGTTCATTAGGTGGAGGCATGTTTACTGGCCGGACAAATTTTTTTATATATATGCTTTATATATTTTTTTAGGTTTGTCCCTATTCCTTAACTGGGGAGGCTTATTAGAGTTTCAAATTTTGATATGGCTTTGTTTTTATTAAAAGTCTGGCAGTATAATAATACGCCCATCCATTTTTGATTGTATTAGGTTGGGAAAGTTTGTTTAGGGTAAAATCCGTTTTTTTCCTTCTCGGATACAATGGACTTTTGTTTATTTTTGTTATTTCCGGCCTTTGAAATCCATTACTGTAAATTAGCAGTTCAGTTTGAAGCAGTGGAGCTTGGTGTAAGTGGAACTGAATTAAGTGGGAGTTAAACACAAGAGTTAGAGTATACAAGTCTTGGTGTTTGGTTGCTGTCTGCTGTCTGCTGTCGTCTGCTGTCGTCTGCTATCGTCTGCTGTCGTCTGCTGTCTGTTGCTGTCTGCTGTCTGCTGTCTGCTGTCTGCTGTCTGTTGCTGTCTGCTGTCTGTTGCTGTTTGCTGGGGTGCTTTTTGGGGGCTTTTCCTTTGACTTTTGCTGTCACTTTTTAAATAGCCCTTTTTTTTTTTTTCTGGTTTCATCAGTCTATCAATTAAGGGGTGTGGTTAATTGCTCACAGGTGACTATTTAACTGGTTGCAGGGCTCAGTGTGAGCG
The DNA here is from genome assembly GCA_037952925.1 of Lithobates clamitans. Classification (NCBI taxonomy): domain Eukaryota; kingdom Metazoa; phylum Chordata; class Amphibia; order Anura; family Ranidae; genus Lithobates; species Lithobates clamitans. Next base: position 367,385 of record JBBGZY010002564.1, on the reverse strand, counting down.
TGCTCAGTTTGAAGCAGTGGAGCTTGGTGTAAGTGGAACTGAATTAAGTGGGAGTTAAACACAAGAGTTAGAGTATACAAGTCTTGGTGTTTGTCTGCTGTCGTCTGCTGTCGTCTGCTGTCTGCTGTCTGCTGTCTGTTGCTGTCTGCTGTCTGTTGTCTGTTGCTGTCTGCTGTCTGCTGTCTGTTGCTGTTTGCTGGGGTGCTTTTTGGGGGCTTTTCCTTTGACTTTTGCTGTCACTTTTTAAATAGCTCTTTTTTTTTTTTTTTTCTGGTTTCATCAGTCTATCAATTAAGGGGTGTGGTTAATTGCTCACAGGTGACTATTTAACTGGTTGCAGGGCTCAGTGTGAGCGTGCTCAGTTTGAAGCAGTGGAGCTTGGTGTAAGTGGAACTGAATTAAGTGGGAGTTAAACACAAGAGTTAGAGTATACAAGTCTTGGTGTTTGGTTGCTGTCTGCTGTCTGCTGTCTGCTGTCTGCTGTCGTCTGCTGTCGTCTGCTGTCTGTTGCTGTCTGTTGCTGTCTGCTGTCTGTTGCTGTCTGCTGTCTGTTGCTGTCTGCTGTCTGTTGCTGTTTGCTGGGGTGCTTTTTGGGGGCTTTTCCTTTGACTTTTGCTGTCACTTTTTAAATAGCTCTTTTTTTTTTTTTTTCTGGTTTCATCAGTCTATCAATTAAGGGGTGTGGTTAATTGCTCACAGGTGACTATTTAACTGGTTGCAGGGCTCAGTGTGAGCGTGCTCAGTTTGAAGCAGTGGAGCTTGGTGTAAGTGGAGCTGGATTAAGTGGGAGTTAAACACAAGAGTTAGAGTATACAAGTCTTGGTGTTTGGTTGCTGTCTGCTGTCTGCTGTCTGCTGTCGTCTGCTGTCGTCTGCTGTCTGTTGCTGTCTGCTGTCTGCTGTCTGCTGTCTGCTGTCTTCTGTCTGTTGCTGTCTGCTGTCTGCTGTCTGCTGTCTGTTGCTGTCTGCTGTCTGCTGTCTGTTGCTGTCTGCTGTCTGTTGCTGTCTGCTGTCTGTTGCTGTTTGCTGGGGTGCTTTTTGGGGGCTTTTCCTTTGACTTTTGCTGTCACTTTTTAAATAGCTCTTTTTTTTTTTTTTTTTTTTCTGGTTTCATCAGTCTATCAATTAAGGGGTGTGGTTAATTGCTCACAGGTGACTATTTAACTGGTTGCAGGGCTCAGTGTGAGCGTGCTCAGTTTGAAGCAGTGGAGCTTGGTGTAAGTGGAGCTGGATTAAGTGGGAGTTAAACACAAGAGTTATGCCGCGTACACACGGTCGGACTTTTCGTCTACAAAAGTCCAACGGACGCTGACGGACTAAAGCTGGCTGGTAATCCGATCGTGTGTGGGCTTCTTCGGACTTTCAACGTACTTTTTTAGCCTCAAATCCGACGTACTTTAGATTTGAAACATGCTTCAAATCTTTACGTCGTAACTACGACGGACCCCGAAGTCCGCTCGTCTGTATGCTAGTCCTACGGACAAAAAAACGACGCATGCTCATAAGCAAAAACTAAACGGAAGCACTCGGTCTAGTAAAACTAGTGTTCGTATTGTAGGTAGCACATTCATCACGCTGCAAAATCTGTGATCGTTGAATGCAGCGCATTTTATTTCTTCTTTACGAATGCTCTAAAGAACGAAGGTGTTTTGCTGTTCATAATCAGAGTTCTCCCAAACTGATTTCTGAATTCTTTTTCTCTTTGATCTCATGAATGATATAGTATGCTTTTTATAAACAATGTTTCCATACTAATAATACTTTTTCCCTTATTTTTTTTTTTTTTTTTAGGTTTGTAAAGTTACCACAAAGAACCCATTATTCTTTTTTATTTTTTTTCTAGTGATTATTTTTTAATTTTTAGATAAAGTTAACCCAAAGCACCGTTTTTGTTTATGTATATTTTTTTTTTTCAAGACTTACCACTTGAACATTCTTAACATTAGTAATGTATTTTTGGTGTGTTTTTTTAAAACTCAATGAGATTGTTGGAAGGGAGGTGGTTGGGTAGTCCTCAATGTAATACAGCACCTCATCCCAATATTGAAAAATTGTTATCCTCCTTCCCCCCAATATATATAATTTTTCAATGAGATTGTTGTCCCTTGTTAATTTAACATTGTGTGTAAAATCAATGATTTAAAAGAAAACACATAAAGTCTTTTGCTAAACTCAAAAAAGATCCATTTATTCATGGTCAAAATAAAATAAAGAGGAAGTCAACGCTGGAAAAAGTCGGTGTACAAGAAAATTGGGATCTTGCGGAGTCCATATAAGAGGGAGCACAATCTGGTCCAAGAATCCCAGAGATCAACAGCACCAGCAGATGATCTAGATGTCCCCAGACTGTGGTCCTACAACAGCCTGCGTCTTCTGTCAGACCAGACTGAACCCAGGTCATCACTTTCTTCTCTTCCCTGCAGCCTTTCCTCCACGCTGCCCTGCAGCCTTCCCTGCAGCCTTCCCTGCAGCCTTCCCTGTAGCCTTCCCTGTAGCCTTCTTTTGAGGCTGTGGCTCTGGTGTTTCAGTTGTGGCAGGAGGAGGAGGAGGAGGAGGAGGAGGAGGAGGAGGAGGGGGGGGCTGCCTCATGTAGTTGGGTGTTTTTGGTTAGCGTGCCCTGCAGCCCCTTATGGATTGTTTCCCCAAATAGGCGCTCACAAATGAGGCGCTGCTCCCAATCCATCTGAAGAAGCCTGCTGGCTAAGTAGCAGCCATAGGCTTCTTCCGCTTCAGGGGGGCTTGTTAAAAAATGGGTGGCCTGTTGCATGAGGCGCAGGGACGCGTCCTGTGTGACCATCCCCTTCCTGGCCCTTTTTTTGGGAAGGTGGAGGGGAGGCACTTGGGATTGGGTGAGGCTCCTACTGGGCCCAGCCACCTCACTTGGCCCAGCCACCTCACTTGGCCCAGCCACCTCACTGGGAGCAGCCACCTCCTGCCTGACACTGGGCCCAGCCTCCTCCAGGATGATGGTGAATCCGGCCTCCTCCAGGCTGTCCATGGGCCCGGTCTCCTCCTGCCTGCCACTTTCCCCACATTCCTCCTGGATGGACTCATCCTGTGTATAAAAAAAGGACAATAGTTTTAGTTTCTTTTTTTGGGTTCATCAATGACACACAGTTTGCTTCTCATGACTAGCAAATTCAATGTGAATACATCTCTTTAATAAAAGAGTCTAATCAGACACCCTAATTATTTCAAGCAGGTGCCAAACATATTTAGTCACTACTATCATTTGATATGTATACACAATTTGGAGTGCTAAATTATTTGAGACAATTATAACATCCAGTTAACATCATTAATATTAGTACAGTAAATATTTGTTAAAATAATTTACCTGACTCCAGATGGTCATATCCGGTTCATCCAGGATGGAAGACCCAGCTTGCTCCTCATCAGCCTCTGCTGGGGTGGAGGGAAGGGTGGAGGGAAGGGTGGAGGGAAGGGTGGAGGGAAGGGTTGAAAGTGATGCCCTGGCTTCATTCTGGTCATCAAGAAAACGGAGTTGATTGTAGTACCACAGCCTGGGTACATAAACATCATCTGCTGATGCTCCTGATCTCCTTGATTCCTGGATCTTCCTATGCTCCCTTTTATACATGTTCCTCAAGACCCCAATTTTCTTGAGCACTGTCTCCATTGTTGCTCCCGGGATGGTCTCCTGGACAAAGGACAGAAGTCTCTCCAGCGTTGACTTCCTCACATGCTTGGCATAATACTGAGGGTGTTTCACCTCCCACAAATTCCTCATCTCTCGATACTTTGAAATAAAAGAAGTAAGGAACTCTGGATCCTTCAATAGGGGATTCATTATATCTGGAAAAGAGAAAGTCACAAGACCAAAAAAACTTATTATATGTTTCTGCTAACCCCTCATCATCTTCTCCCTATGTAGGCCTCATCAATCTATCAAGCCATATAGGCCGCTTGCTACAAAGTCATGACCATAAACCCCCCCCCAAAAAAATATATATCTCAAATTACCTTCGTTTTGGAACGTCCTGGTCCACTATCACCTACGCACAGAACGTACGTACGACACGCGCGAAAGGCCCTCCTTTATACACTACGCATGTGTGAAACTCCGCCTGCGTCGCCCGCCCCTGACGTTCGAAATGAACTCATGTTCTCCGCCCCCTAATTTGACGCACAAAACGTACGTACGACACGCGCGAAAGGCCCTCCTTTATACACTACGCATGTGTGAAACTCCGCCTGCGTCGCCCGCCCCTGACGTTCGAAATGAACTCATGTTCTCCGCCCCCTAATTTGACGCACAGAACGTACGTACGACACGCGCGAAAGGCCCTCCTTTATACACTACGCATGTGTGAAACTCCGCCTGCGTCGCCCGCCCCTGACGTTCGAAATGAACTCATGTTCTCCGCCCCTTTTTTGTTACGGCGCGTAGTGGAGTTAAAGAATGGCGGAGACACCTGAAATGTTGACGACCTCAGGTAGTGGAGACAGCCCGGAGGCTGGAACGTCTGGAACGTCAACCAAATCTATGAGGCCTAGATTTAAGGCCTCTAATATGAGTTTCAAAGAGATGGTGGAGATGGTGGCCATTCTTCACAAAGACGACTATGATGGCAATTATGGGCCGTACGCACGGCCAAATTTGCGCAAGGCCAAAATAATGGCGAAGGTCGTGGAGACTTTGCAGGCATCATTTGGGGTCCAGCGCTCCAAAGATCAATTGCGCAAAAGATGGTCTGACCTGAAACTCAGGGAGCCGGATCAATACCGACGTATCCGGAAAGTTCTTAAAAAAAGTAAGTACTTGTCGTGTTTTTCTCTTGTGTTTATTACCTTGTATACTGCTCCATGTGCTTTTCCTTCCTATATGATTTTTGTTCATCGTTTTAAACGATCTTTTAAGAAAC